>AWUE01017123.1:0-77189 GCA_001974825.2 Corchorus olitorius
CTAAGAATCTCCTAACTTCCTTCTGACTCTTCGGAGGGGGCAAATTCTGAATAGCTTTTACTTTGTCAGGATCTACCTCAATGCCTTTCTCACTGACCACAAAACCGAGCAACTTTCCTGATGTAGCTCCAAAAGTACACTTGGTAGGATTAAGCTTAAGCTGAAATTTTCGGAGTCTCTCAAAAAGCTTCCTCAAATTCACTATATGTTCTTGGGCAGACCTGGCTTTGGCGATCATATCATCCACGTATACCTCTATCTCCTTATGCATCATGTCATGGAATAGTGTCACCATTGCTCTTTGGTATGTTGCCCCAGCGTTCTTTAACCCAAACGGCATCACTTTATAGCAGAAAACACCCCATGCAGTCATGAATGCAGTTTTTTCTTTATCTTCTAGTGCCATCTTGATCTGGTTGTACCCCGAGAGACCATCCATAAATGAGAACAAGGAGTACCCAGCTGTATTATCAACTAAGACATCGATATGTGGCAAGGGGAAATTATCTTTTGGGCTAGCTCGATTAAGATCCCAATAGTCCACGCACATTCTCACTTTCCCATCCTTCTTCGGCACTGGGACTATATTAGCTTGCCACTCTGGGTACTTGGCTTCCTCTAGGAATCCTGCATTAAGTTGCTTTTCTACCTCTCCATGGCTTGTTTTGGGAGCTTCCTAGGTGTATAGTAATTTGCCAAGTTGATGTACTCCTCATACTTAAACCAGAACAAAAAGGGGGATTTTAGTTCCCTAAGCAACTTAGTAATCCTGCAAAGTCACAACATTTTCCTAAGAAGAAGAGGAAGGTCCAAACTGAACACTAAGAAGATTTGCCCTGCCTGACTGCCTCTATCTTTGCAGTTCTTCTCTGCTTCTCAAGTCAAGTCTCAAGAGACCATGAAAGCAAGACTAAAACAACAAAGGAAAGCAGGCCTCCACAACTACAAAATTTCCTCCCAACAAAATTGATTTCATATGGACAGATAGCACTATGACTACCATGACTATATATATGTTTAAATCCAAACAATTGCAGATCCTAAAATGAATCATTTAAAATCTAAACAACAATCAACTCAAATTCACATTCTCTATTTGAAATTCGAAATCTAATTTAGAATCAACCCTAATTTACATTCACAATCTCTAATTAAAGTTAAAAGTAATTGAATGTTACTTAAAATAACGAGAAAAGAAATCAAAGTACCTGAATCAGGAAGATAGAGAGATTATCATTTCATATGGACAGATAGCACTATGACTACCATGACTATATATATGTTTAAATCCAAACAATTGCAGATCCTAAAACGAATCATTTAAAATCTAAACAACAATCAACTCAATTTCACAATCAACAATCATTTAAAAATCAAAACGCTCCAGCGATTCTTACCAGATTGAGGACATGAGCTAAGACTAGAGTTCAATCGACAACTGGTAAGGATTTGGGCTTGAATCAATGAAGGCGCAGAGTGAATGAAAAGCAAAGAAAAAAATGTTCAAAAAGAGGTGATAAAATTTGAGAGAAAAAATTGAGGAAAAAGAAAGGGAAAAGGCGAGGAGATATGAGGAAGAGAGGAGGAAATAATAGGAGTCGAGTCTGAAAACACAATTGTTTAAAAGAGAACAAGACTTGGGCGTTTAGATTTTGGAAGAGTTTGCATTTTGGGGTTTCAGATTTGGGGTTTGGGGTTTGGGGTTTCAATAGGTTCAATTTTGTGGTATAAGTTTGGGGTTCAGGGCTTAAAATAGTTTAATGGGCCATATCTTTCACGTGGCTACAAAAGCTTTGTTTTACCCAAATTTGGCTACAGAAGCTAATTGAATCTAAAAATTAGTATCTAAGTGCATCTAAATTAAATTTAGATGCAAAATTCTAATTGAATCTAAATTGTTGCAGCCACAGCCCAAGAATGTTGTAGTGTATGTGGGAGGCAGGGCCTCTGATGCACCAAGGGCTTATCAAGGACATTAAGATGACAATGGAGATCATGGAGAGGATGAGCATGGAGTGCAAGGAAGCATGGAGAAGCATGAAGATCAAGGAGATATCACACAAGATGTTTCAAGCACCAATGAGATGCCAAAGATGCCATTTGATCCATTGAAAATGCCATTAGGTCCAATGACAAGAGCAAGAGCTAAAAGATTCAAGGATGCATTATTGGGCCTTGTTCGAACTCATCTTGAAGACTTGAAGACCATTGAAGTTCATTTGAAGAGCTTTGATGATGATTTGGGCAAGAATATTCCCATCGATTCCAAGTTCATCACTTTGCTTGCAATTGATGGATGAATGATCTTGAATGTGTTATGTAGGCCATTGTGGGCTTTATTTTAACTTAGATTAGCTTATTTTTAAGTTTGGATATTATTTGGGTTGGGCCTTGTTTGACTAAGTCCAATCTTTGTTTAACTATGTCTTTATTTCCTTTTCCTAGTTTAATTTGGACTAGTTTTTCCCTAGCCCCTATGTTTGGACGAAAATTAGGTCTTATTTTTAGGGTTAAGGACGTCCCTTACTCCTATATAAGGGATCTATATTCCTCTTGTAAACACAAGTTAAGTTTTCAATAAAATTGAGGTTTATTCACTCAAATTGATTATTTAGCTTCTTTGTTCTAGTTTGAGCATACTTAGGGTTCTTCAATCTTGTAGAGTCCTAGCAAGCAATTAGGTTGTGATTGCTTAATTGTTTGTGAATCTTGTGATCTTAGATTGATAATTGCAGGTCTAATTATCCATCAAAGGCGACGAACGAAGAGGAAGCTTGGTTAGGTTTATCGATTCTTCATACAAATCTAGAGGTTGAAGTTGTCAAGTAGATCTTTGGAGGCTTTTCAAGGATAGATTTGAATCTAAAATAACAAGATTCGCATCAGCCTCCCCCTCACATTTTTCTATGACCGATTTAGTGGTCTACAAGTTGTTTAGTAGTAATATCAAGAAGCATTACACATGGGGATATGCATTAAACAAGAGGAGAAAAATGGTAGATTATATATATATATATATATATATTCCAATAATATTATCACCTGGTGAAATGTGTTTAGAATTAAAACATGGTCTATTTTAGCTGATTTCAGGCTGCCAAGGAACTGTATGAAGTTTGCATGACATAGAACGTTTGCCATCACCAGACAGGTTTCCAGACCCATTGGAAATTAAGATTGTTTTGGCTCTTTGAAGAAAATGAAATCTGTTTCAAATCATTCATTCTTAATTAATCTAATGTAGTTAAAATTTGAGCTAAAGTGTTCTTGAGGTCTTGTCTCCTTGTGGTTATTTATGTTTCAGAAAAATTCTTGGGTCAGTGAGGCCTGGACCTAGGTCTTTATTAATTATTAAAGTTATAATTGAACAAATCTTGATGGAGTTTTATAAATTGGGATATTAATTTTCAAAGTCACCACAACAAATTCAATAATATTATCAAGCGAGAGCTGGGGCTGTGTTCTAGCAATGCAAGACATGTTCAGTTATTCACCACACACATATATATATATATATATATATGTGGGATTAACATGATATATGGAGCATAGCAATCAAAACAAATCAAAGTCATTAATCATGTTAAGAAATAATTTACGGAAGCGAAAGAAATCAAACCAGGATATTGGTGGGTCAATTACGGTGTTTCTTGATCTTCGTACTCGTTGTGGACTTCTGCTACAGGGATGAGCAGAAACCTCACTCTTCACAGTGCAAAAACCCTTTTGCTTGACAATGGAGGGAGAAACTTTTCTGTAGAAAGTTCTAACTTTCTGATGGAAAAATTAAGAGAATTCAACTTACGTAGTTTTATTTTTCTCTCTTATATGTGAGTGGTTGTATTCCACTTGAATACTAGCTAGATCATTTCTGATATAATTCCCAAGGAATTTTATTCAGAAATTATCTCTAATTATTTCTAATTATCTTGTTAATTTAATCTTAATTAAATTATCAAGATAATTCCTTTGTTGGGCTGGACCATCATGGGTGTAAAACCCAAATGTCCAACATCTCCCACTCACACATGATGGGCGAGCCATCATAAAGCCTTCTCAACCATCCCAATGCCAAGTTCATACAGGTTACTGAACCGTGCAACCACTGAGTACACCTTGAATTTCGGGAGCTCTATACTAGGAACTCGTTAGA
Organism: Corchorus olitorius; assembly: GCA_001974825.2. Taxonomy (NCBI): domain Eukaryota; kingdom Viridiplantae; phylum Streptophyta; class Magnoliopsida; order Malvales; family Malvaceae; genus Corchorus; species Corchorus olitorius. Next base: position 4,154 of record AWUE01017123.1, read on the forward strand.
GCCAGCATAGAGACATCTACCCTTTTATAAAGAAATTTAGTGTCTCATGTACCCTAGACCAATTTAATCACATCAGATTGAGTATCTCAAAATCCCTCAATGAGCATACAAATCAATCTTTCCTAATGTTGCAACATATATTCACATTATGTCAAAGCTCTCAAAAGCGACATAATGGGTCGACCTTGAATATAGTGCATGACGTGATTCAAATTGTCTTCCCTCTTGCCCTCATGTCACTTGGTTTGAAACAGACTGCTTTCCCAGTAATGCCCCGTAAAACCGAATCATCCATGGTCTTAGGTAACATACCAAAGTAGAAAACATCCATTCCACACCTTATGACATAGTCAAAGGTCACTAAGGGTTGTCAAAACATTCGGGTCCGGGGAACCCTGTCGAAACGACGTTGAGAAGGGAGTCGCCACTAATCTTTTTTCTAAGATGCGATTAGTCACCTAATTGACCTAACCAGTCTAATGAGGTCCGGTGCTTGGCATGGGATCCACTAAACCTAAGGTCCGGTCTTGTAACCTAAATCTAGGTTCAGGAGTCTATTACGCTCGGGGAAGGATTAGCACCCCCGAGTCGCCCGTCAAGTGACGGTACCTCTAGTCTATCTAGATCTACTGGGTCGAAAAGAAAATTGGTTGCTTTTAATCCTTGATCTTGATTATTATTAGAAAGGGTTATGAAGGAAAAAGAAATCTCTTTAAAACTAATGTCGAGAATTCGAAGAATATGATCGAACACCGTCGATCAATTCTATCTCGATTCTCTTTCACTGTTTGTTCTCTTGTTGAATCTCTCACACCGGGGAGAGGTTTTGAAAATTCTGTGTCAAAACCTTTTATTTTTGTTTCTTAAAGTCTTTTACTTTGCTTTGAAAACTTCCATTTTAGTCTCCCTAAAAATGGCGTGAAAATCTTCTTTTCTTGTTGTTTTTAAAAAAACCTTTTCCATTTTTTATTGATAAACTAAGTCTGGTTTGAATTTGAAAATCTCTATTTACGTCTTAAAACACTTGATTACCGATTTTAATTCATTTTGAAAACTGAGTAAGAGAACACTTGCCTTTTTGAAAAATGCTTTTAAAAAACGATCTTTTTGTATTTTTTTAATTATTTCATTAATAAAGAGGGGTTTACTCGAGTCAACCCCTACGAACCTAACCTGGCCCCCTGTGGATATTCGTAAAGGTTGTTCGATCTCGAAGCGAAATCCCGAGAGGTCGTGCTAGTGCACTTTACCTGGAATTTGCCTGTCATAGTAAAAAACACCACTTTATAAATCAGGACATATAATGGTGGCGTGTAATGCAAACAGTTTAAATATACAAATAAGTATGATATGCATGCAATTAAGTTCTACTTCACTAAGTTATTACAAACCAAGGTCCGACTGGACCAATTAACAAATTAACGATAGCTAAAGGAAAAAAGACTTATGGGCCGGACTGGGCTTGCTGGGGACCTTTCTGCACACTAAAGAAAATAATCAGTGATATTCAGGAAACAACAACACAATTTACACCTCATCAATGCAAATCAAAGACCTAAATTACCAAGTGACAACCATAATTCCAAAAATTTGTCAATTTCTTTTCAAGTTAACCTCTATTTGAGAAATTAGGTCTTAACTCCAAGTTCAATTTCCTTAAAATTGAAATTAGCCCAAAGTGACTTGCATACCAACTTCAAGCTAATTTCAATTTGAGAAAATCTTCACTTTAAGTTAAGACCCCATTTCCAAATCAAGGTTAGCTTAATTGGAAATCAAGATTTAAGGTCCAATATTCAATTAACTCTTAAACACATTAATTACCATAATAAGCAAATCTCATTTAATGTGTCCAAAGATTCAACTTCCAAAAAAATCTTTATCAAAAACTCCCAATTTCAAATCAAAATTGCTTCATTAATTAAATTCCCATTTTCAAATTGAGCAAACAAGCATTTTCAACCATAAATCTCATATTCCAATACAAAGGCAATTCAATCAATGATTCATGAAGCTAGATTAACATAAAGATCAATTTCAAGTTGATTTAAACATAAAAATCCAAGTTTTGACACCACACACTTAAATTAACCAAAAAGACACAGCCTTTGAACCATAAATATCCAAAAATCATGCATTTTCAAATCGAAATTGCAAACAATATCCAACAACATCAACAATCAAATAAAAATCTAATTTTTAGACTTAAAAGACCTAACCTAGAATAAATCATGACCAAATAATTTAAGCATAACTTAAAATCCAACACAAAGACCAACTTTTTAACCAAACATTCAAGATTTTAACTTTGGAGATCAAAAGCTAGGATTTTTATTTAGATCTAACATAGAAAAGACCAAATAACTAAAAAAAACCTCAAATTTAGCATCTTTATAAGAAAAGAAACTTAAACAAGTTCCAATTAGAGCAATCATCATAATCAGGCCTCAAATTGCAATAATTAAGCATGATATGTCCCAAATTGCAGCAATCCAATATCATCAGCCTCAAATCGCAGGAATGCACAAGTTGAAAGACTGAATTAAGGAAAAAAAGAAATCTCACCTGTTTAAACGGTGCCTTTTAATCCCCACCTCTCTTCTTTAAACGAGTTTCTCCCTTCCCTTTTCAGTTCTTCTTCTTCGTTGAGATTCTAGAAGAAACCCTAACTCTCTCTCTTCTGCCGCTTCACGAACCCACAGCCTTCCTGACTCCGTCGACCCAAATTTCTTCTACCCAACCTCGTTTCGACCTCTGATCAGTCGAAAGCTTTCAGCTTTCAAGGTATTTAGGGCTAACTCAAGCCTTGGATGCCCAAATCTCAGTGATTCCACCGTCGACAGATCTCAAACCTTGAGGTTTCGTTTCATCGACCTTCCTCAATCCATCCTTCGGTTTAATTTAAGGTAAGTCGTTCTTGGTAAAAAAACCTAGCTTTTCTGTATCTTTCTTTTTCTTTGGGTGGGACCGAGAGTTTTCTGTGTGTGTATGGTTTGAAGGGGTGTGGGTTTTTCAAGTTGAGAGAGCGATTTTTAGTTGAAGAATCGGAGAGATTCTGTGTTTGAATGGTTGAGGCGATTCAGAGAGAGATCCTGGAGGTTGTCGATGGATGGAGAAAAAAAGTTCTCGTGTGTATATTTGGTGAAAAAAATGGGAGAGAACCTTCTGGTTTTTGAATGGGAGAAAACTTTCTGGTTTTTTCGGATGGGAGAGGGGAGAGTGTTGAAGATGAGAGCCTCTGTGAGCGAGAGGTAAGATCCTGGTTCAATGAATCCTCCCAACAACTCTCGCCAACTGTTAATTTCTTTTATATTTTTCTTTTTTCTCTTTTGTTAACCATCTTTGTCCTCTTGTGCAGGGAGGGAATTCTGTTGTGGATTGGAATAAAGCTCGATGTGCACGTGTGGGAAATTGGTTTAAAAATTTCAGGTATATCCCTCTTACTTTTTAATGGTTTTGAAACTGGTAATTCTTGGTTGCACTGTTCGATGGCCTTTGGTTCTGTTGCTTTTGAATTTTTTTTTTGTGGGAAATTGGTTGTTGCCCTTCCATGTATACCTTGCTGGATTTGAATTGGTTGAAAGCTAGATCTTAACTTGCTATGCCCTCTGATCAAACTTTGCTTGATTCATTTTTGATAATATCTTCCTATAGTTTGCCTGCTTATTTGTTTGGTGAACAATGAGTGCCAAGTGGAAATGCCTATTGCTCATAATTGCACCAACCTTGATTTGCTTAATGACTCTGTTTCTTTTCTTGAACCTGTTGTACTGAATTTAAACCTCATTCCTCATGTTTGCATTTGCCTTGAGATACCTGCCCTATGCTTTTTCTGTTTAAGTCCTTGCTCAATCTGCCTAAATCTTCCTTTGAACTGGTCTATGTTTTGGCGACCTATGACTTCATAACTGTTTGTATTTGCCTAATTTTTGCCTACTCTGCTCTTGAGGTATCGCTGTTCTTTTTGAATTTTCCATGCATTCGTGGCTACCATTTTGTTGTTCACACTGTATTGCCTCTTCTGACTTTGGCCTTGATCTGCATCATTGTTTTCCCTTGGTCTCTCTTTTCTTGCATTGTAATGCTCTGACTTAATGGCTTGTAATCTAGTCTCCTGCATACATTCACTTCTCTATGGCTTTGATGGGATGATGAGGTCTTGAATTTAATCTTGACCCTCGCAATCCCTAAAGCCTACAAACAAAATTTCCCCAGGCTTATTTTACATCTTTGCATGCTTGCTGCAATTCATCATGTATTCTTCACTGTTTTGCACCTGCTCCTTGTTATTTTCCTTGCCATTTTATATGAAGCTTGATGATCCATGCTGATTTATGTTCTCCTGCTTTGCTTATGCCCTTGGCTTGTTGTGTTGCATTTTGATTTGAGCTTTTGCATTATGGCATATTCACCAACATATAGTGTTTGTGCCTTAAATCTTGGGGAAACATTTCTTCCCTGCATATGGCATGAATTGTTGTTGGTTGCTGCATTTGGCGTCTAATTTTCTGCAGGTTGTTCAATCTCTCTCAACCAAGGGTTAAATTCCAAGGACAAGGTTCCTTAGGCAAGGGACAACAAGACCTTACTGGAAAACAAGATGTAATTTAGGAGGACATTTTGGTTTCACTTGTGAAATTTTCATTTGTAAACAAAATTGCCTAAATTTTTTTCTTTTTTTTCTTTTTCCTTTAGAACAGTTGAACTTTGTAATCAATGTGACTTTGTACTTCTTATTCTGTAATTTTGAACTTTGGAGATTATGAAATGAAATGGGAAAGTCCCCTGTAAACTAAGTGCAAGCAAATACCTAAAATAAATTACCTTTGAATATGGCCTAAGAGTAAATTGTCAATGCCTAACTATGAATGATAAGTATGTCCCTGAATATATGAGGACCAATATGAACATGCTTAATAAACATGCGCCACTAAATGTGACTAATAAACAAATAAACATGATCCTGCATAACAAGAATGTACCCCTAACTATGAGCAATGGACAAATAAATATGAACTTGCTTAATGAGGATGAACAGAACTATGCTTGATGTGATTAATATGAAAGTAAGTATGGGCATGCTTCATGGGAAATGAATGAGATAAGTGAACTAAATTGGACAAACTTAATAAAACAAGGGACATGAGGATGCCAGATGACTAAGAATGAATTAGTTAATCTAAATTAAAAGTGCACTTGAAATGAACAAAATGCCCCTGGATGTGCAAATGACCAAAATGCCCCCGGACATGTAAATGACCAAAATGCCCCCGGACATGTAAATGACCAAAATGCCCACGGACATATAAATGACCAAAATAAGAAGTAAATTGATTTAAACTAAAGGATACAAAAAGAAATGGGTGTCTACAAGGGCACAATGCAAGGTTTATCTAAACCTTCATAGGACTCTCATGGTGAAGAAGTAGGGATCCATTCTTCCACCTCCCATATAGGTCGTTAGAGCACATGTAGTATGAAATACATGCTACAGTGGAGTGACTCTTTTTTCTAATAAGAGCGTATGTCAAACTCAACACCGTACAGATCTTAGTCTAGTCGCTCCTTTAGCGCCTAACCTGAGCATCCTATTTGCTCGCCTTCTTAGGTGCCAAATTAGATCTCACATCTGGCTTTCTTTACAGGCTAAATGGATTGTGGGTCAATCCATTTTCGGTCCTTTCTGCTGGGGACCTTTCTGCACACTAAAGAAAATAATCAGTGATATTCAGGAAACAACAACACAATTTACACCTCATCAATGCAAATCAAAGACCTAAATTACCAAGTGACAACCATAATTCCAAAAATTTGTCAATTTCTTTTCAAGTTAACCTCTATTTGAGAAATTAGGTCTTAACTCCAAGTTCAATTTCCTTAAAATTGAAATTAGCCCAAAGTGACTTGCATACCAACTTCAAGCTAATTTCAATTTGAGAAAATCTTCACTTTAAGTTAAGACCCCATTTCCAAATCAAGGTTAGCTTAATTGGAAATCAATATTTAAGGTCCAATATTCAATTAACTCTTAAACACATTAATTACCATAATAAGCAAATCTCATTTAATGTGTCCAAAGATTCAACTTGCAAAAAAAATCTTTACCAAAAACTCCCAATTTCAAATCAAAATTGCTTCATTAATTAAATTCCCATTTTCAAATTGAGCAAACAAGCATTTTCAACCATAAATCTCATATTCCAATACAAAGGTAATTCAATCAATGATTCATGAAGCTAGATTAACATAAAGATCAATTTCAAGTTGATTTAAACATAAAATCCAAGTTTTGACACCACACACTTAAATTAACCAAAAGACACAACCTTTGAACCATAAATATCCAAAAATCATGCATTTTCAAATCGAAATTGCAAACAATATCCAACAACATTAACAATCAAATAAAAATCTAATTTTTAGACTTAAAAGACCTAACCTAGAATAAATCATGACCAAATAATTTAAGCATAACTTAAAATCCAACACAAAGACCAACTTTTTAACCAAACATTCAAGATTTTAACTTTGGAGATCAAAAGCTAGGATTTTTATTTAGATCTAACATAGAAAAGACCAAATAACTAAAAAAAACCTCAAATTTAGCATCTTTATAAGAAAAGAAACTTAAACAAGTTCCAATTAGAGCAATCATCATAATCAGGCCTCAAATTGCAATAATTAAGCATGATATGTCCCAAATTCCAGCAATCCAATATCATCAGCCTCAAATCGCAGGAATGCACAAGTTGAAAGACTGAATTAAGGAAAAAAAGAAATCTCACATGTTTAAACGGTGCCGTTTAATCCCCACCTCTCTTCTTTAAACGAGTTTCTCCCTTCCCTTTTCAGTTCTTCTTCTTCGTTGAAATTCTAGAAGAAACCCTAACTCTCTCTCTTCTGCCCCTTCACGAACCCACAGCCTTCCTGATTCCGTCGACCCAAATTTCTTCTACCCAACCTCGTTTCGACCTCTGATCAGTCGAAAGCTTTCAGCTTTCAAGGTATTTAGGGCTAACTCAAGCCTTGGATGCCCAAATCTCAGTGATTCCACCGTCGACAGATCTCAAACCTTGAGGTTTCGTTTCATTATCTTCCTTTGTCTTCAACTCGCAGCAAACATAAATCCATAACAATGGTGGCCAAAGCGTTTTTTTTTTTTAAATTCCATTGTTGTTTTTCTGGTCTTACAGGTAACCAAACCAGATCTTGCTACCGACAGAGCAGTGCTTTTGGCGCTTTTGTTGTCGAAAAACCAGATCTGGGGAAATTTCTACTGGATTTAACAATTTGACAAGGTGAGAAAAAAAAAAGCCTTCAAATTGATGACCCAGCTGAAGAACCTAAAACAAAGAAGAAGAGGGAAGAAGGATAGAGGAGAAAACGCAAACAAGAAGAGCAGCCTTTTTTTTTTCTCCAGAAAATAAATACTAATGGGTTAGGTTTAGAAGGATTTTAGGAATTAATTTATTTTCCCTAATTAAATAAATAAAAAAATTCTTTTTTCATTGTGGGAGTGCCACGCTGTTAGAAACGGTAATGGCGCGTGCTTGTCAAACCCAAATTCCTGTCCAATTTAGGCCTAAATTGGTTGCTTTTGTAAACGTTTATGCCCTATTTGGTGCACTTTAAAGGTTTAGGCTCAAATTGTTCAACTTGACAAACGTTTAGGCCCAAATTGGATATTTGGCCCTTCCCAACTTAAATTCAACTTACAGCCTGGGCAAAGCAAAAGAACAAAAGTTGTGGAATGTGACGAGTTTGTGTGAAAGGTTTAGGCAGAAATAGAAATGTTTTCCACATTGGACTCTAAGTATGAGGTTCCCGACTTGCCACTTCTCTTGTTGCAAAGGACCCTGGCATATGCACCACATGAATCTTTCAATTGTTTAATTTCATCAATTAAACTTTATATATATATATATATATATATATATATATTGTTTATATATGCTCTACTTTACCTGATGCACATCATTGCCACATAAATGAGTCTGATCTCCTCCACATCCAAAACTTTTAACATTCCATTTCCAATGCATGGATAATTTTATATCTGTAATTCTCTAAATTCATTTCAACTACAAAATGTGTAACTGTAAGCACATTGAACATTTAACAGCAATATAATTCCCTCTTTTCATTCTCAGCTTCTTGATTCTTCAACAACTTTTTGTATTTTTGTTTTATTATGCGAACCTCGGTGTAGCCCCATTGTTCCCCGACTAATCCAGAGTCAAGCTGCTCATCGGACTCAATAGGGAAAACTCTCCCATTTTATTTGCTCTATTCAAAAAATTCGAACTCGAGACTTGTTTAAGAGGCGTGAAGTTTCAGATTTGTTTCTTAATTTGTTGCATAATAGGGCATATGATTAGGCCGTATATATCTAATTAGCACAAATCAAATCAGGGTTACTACTACTTCGTAAACCATTATTGGCTAATGGCCAAAAAAAAACCATTATTGGCTAAGCACACAGAAGAACAAAGAAAGTAAATTTAATAATCATTCATTTTGTGCTTGAAGACATACATATCGGGATTTGCTGGATATTGTTTCAGAAGTCTTCACTATTCAACAAGGTAAATAAACAAATCAGGTGTCCTGCGGAGGGAACAACAGGCAGTGGCAAAGGAGCAGAACAATGGGTGCATGGGCGGGAATCCCCTCTCTATATATATTTACTAGTTAAGTGAGCCCGCGTCATGCCGCGGGGCTTTGGCGCTATTTTGGATACATTTAGTTGTAAGTGATTTGTTAATAATGGAATTTATTTATTTATTTATATAAAAGCGGTTGGTAATATGTACATTGATTTGGAGGGAGTTGGATGTGTCAGCATTTGAAAGAGGTTTTGAAGGTCATAATAGTTTGAGTATTTGCAATTATGCGGAAGTTCATGTGGTCTGTGTTCCACAGAAACCAGGAACCACCGAAGTATCCGATTGGCTCAAGAGATGTTGATGCTGTGAAGTTCATCGATTGGCTATTGGATCCTCTAAGTCGTGTCTCTGTTACAATGACGAAGTCTGGGTTGTGTTCAAAGCATATCTCAGCGTATGTATAGATGAACTCGGGGTTGGCGGCGCCGGTTGCGTTGAAAATGATTATTTTGATTGGTCGAAGTGGTGGAGATGTGTGGTTGTAGGAGAGCTGTTCGGTGGGATGATGATTTGTGCTGGTGTATCTTGGAGGAGTCGTGTCTGACATGAATTGTAGTTTGTGTGTGGTTTGGTAAGTGGAGTTGTCGATAGAGATTTTTTCTGATATCCAAACTTGACGGATGGGTGGAGTTGTGAGTATGTATGTTTTTCTAGTTTCTCCATCTATGTTAAGGGTTGTAACTTTGTTTATAGGGTAGATGAATTGTATATCTTGATTAGTAGGTTCAAGAGCTAGTTGAGGTGGGAATCGGTGAGCCATTCCTCTAGAGTAGAGCTCGCTGAGGATGGCTGGTTGTTCGAGCATTTCTCTGATGTTGATACCGTTGGAGGTGTCGGTGTTGGTGAGACCAAGCCAGTCTCTAAGGATGCTCGATATATATGGGCCATCATCGGCAATTTGGTTGACCATGGCGACAATGAGTTTTGTTATGTCTATAAGTATTGGTGTGATATCAGCTTCAGTGCTGTCGTTGATTGTCATTGATGGGAATGAGATGCCAAGGTGAATTTGAAGGAGATGTATGATGGATGTTGCCACTGGTGGTAGTGGTGGAGGAGGGGAGGGTTGCAAGGGTGGCACCATCAGTGAATGAGATTAGGCTTTAAGTTATTCAGAGATGTTGGATATGTTGACGCATGAGGTATTTGAGCGTGAAGTTTTGGTTGGGTTTGTGCACTTATATATGCAATTTTTTTTGTTGGGTCTGTGGGTGAGTGATGATGTAATGGAGGGTGTAGAGGAATATTCGATTGGATTGATGATACTCTTTTTTTTTCATAATCATGTAAAGTATGTGTGAAATTAGTGCTTGTAATGTGTGATCGATCAATGGTCTATAGTTGTTTTCAGGTTGCCTCTATTCAGAGCCTATCATGGAAGAAATAGTTGATGGGTGAACACATGAATTTTTTAACTTAATATGAAAGCCTGTTGTAACTGGTGTAGTTGAAGGCATGCGTGATGATGGGCATAGATGGTGCAAACTAAAAAGGCTGGCATGTGTATGATGCTAGAGTTTTGCCATATTGATGATTTATGTAAGGATATTATTTATAATATAATAAGGGATATTCATATAAGTAATTCTGCTATTCCACATATTTTTACCAATAATTATCCTTGGTGAAGTTTGTTTGTCACGTAGGTGGGACCTAGGTAGGATAATTATTGACAAAATATGAGGTTTCTAACCTCATAATACATCAGCAGATGTTAATAGGTGATACATCAGTAGGAGTTGATAGATGATAGCTGGAATTTAACTATACAAAAGGTAGATACTTTGAGTGGATTGCTTGGTTTGAGACATGAGTTCATGTGTCAAGCTTCTTGTGGGCACTGTTCCAATAAGAATGCGCAGTTATTAGATTAGGAAGTGGGAAATTATATGAAAAGGATTTTGATATCTTTCTTGTGGACTGTTTGAGTTCTTATTTACCTGTTTTTGGCTTTCTTTGCTGACGATTTCTCTGGTGCTTTCTGATATCCAGGTGAGTTAAAGGGTGATGAAGAGTTGTCAGAGTCAGCAGATTTTGTTGTTTTTTTTGGAGAGCTGAAAGAGGAGATGACAACAATAATATGAGCATTGAATGAAAGAATATGCCTTTTCTGTTGTCTTTGTTTGGCAGGTTGGAGTCAAGCATGTCTCACCTTGCTTTGGCTCTTTTTTTGGTGAATTTTGAATCCCCTGGTATCGTTGGTTGGGATGCTACCTGTTTAAGCTATTGAGTTTCGGGTGGTGAAGAGTCTCCTGATGGCAAGTGGATTGCAGATGTTGGCTTCTCTGGAGTTTGGAATGTTAATTCAGTTGTATTTCCAGTTAGCAGCAGCGGAGCGGATGTGAAGTCAATTGCTTTGCCCTTGGATTCTGTCACTGATGGATTGTTGTCGTTCAGAGGTTTGTAATCATAGATTTTGAAATTGAGTTCTTCCTTTTGGAGGGAATGCTTAGGGAGGCCAACAACAAAATAGTATTGTTTGTTGATGATGTCATATGCTCTGGTTGGTATTTTGATGGAGGAGGTGTCTTTGAGAGCGGGGACATCAGCAACAGATATGCCGGCTAATTCTTCTGCTAAAGTTTCGAAGATGATCAGCTTTATTTTAGCCTTGTCGTCTTTCACATGAAGTGGTAGCTTAACACTGGTGCATAATTAGTGTGTGTTAGTATAATCTATGAGAAGGAAAAAACGTGATGATTAATCAAGTACTCACATGAGTGATGGTTGCTGAAATGAATGAACAGTGCAGTAAAGCCCAACGGTTAATCTTTGGAGGCTTAATCCGCACGCAGGGGCAGGGCAGGCAGGATAGAATCATCCAGAGGAAACATCAATTCCAGTGATCTGTGCTTTGATCTTATATTTTGTAGTCTATGTAGAGGGCCAATAGCATCAAAGAATTAGCAACAATTTAGTCCATCATTGAATTTTCATGATGAATTTTATGAGATATTGGTGTCTAAGTATTTACCCCAATTTGGACAGGATCCATGCCAAGTAGATTGATTATGCTTGATTCCTCTGCAGATGCAAACAATGAACCTTTTTTCTGCTGTGGGTGATCATCTTCAAGCAAGATCACTGCAGATTTTTCTTCTGCGTACCTGGAAAACAGAATCATGACAAAATAGAAAGAGCATAACTGGGAGTGATATATTGTAGGGAAGCAAAAAAAGTTCTTGTCAATAGGGTGTGTCAAGTTGGACAATATGTGGTCAAAGAAATTAGAAGATAAGGAATATTCATTCAATCATTGGCAGCAACTGAAGCATGAATATTCATTCATTGGAACTTGGTAAATAGAATGAACCAACTAATTCTTTAGAGGTTTCATCAACTTGTTCACTTTTATAAAACTACATAACTTTCAATATGCACCAGAACAAAACGAATCAGAAATCATGAACACTGAAACCAAAGAGAAATATAAACAGCTGCACTTGAGAAGGAAATCCTGAGGAAAAAAACTGGAAAAAATGTTCAGAATAAGTAGAAATATTTAAACTTGCATGGAAGACAAAGTTGTTGATGTGGATATTTGAATTAGATGACTTTTTAAATGATTAAGAGAAATTTGAAAGAAATTAATTAATAAATCAAAAAGAAAAGCAAATAGGAAGGGAAATGAGGCAAAGGCAATAGTAAGCTAATCCAAAGAAACAGAAATGAAAAAACAGGGATGAGCATGAAAGAAACCCAATGAGCTTGATCCCAACTAATGAAATACACAAAGATGAGCTTAAATCAGAAAGATTAAGATCTCCCCATTATCAACTGTAGAAACTGAAATGAAAAACAAAGATGAGCATGAAAGAAACCCAATGATGTTGATCCCAATGAATGAAATATACAGTAAAATTATGTTTGCATTATTATTGTAAACATACTGATTAGAGGAGAAAGAAAAAAAACAACGCAAGCCATAGATTCAAATGAGGTCAAGAAAGGACTTCCAAAACCAATAAATTCCATAAACAAATTTGCAAAGGAAATGGTGTAAGAAAATTAAAGAAAATCTGGAGAGATATATAAACCTTGTAATCTGAAAATGTTTCATTCTTTCTCTTCTCTCCTCCCCTTATTTGAATCTGTTATGACAATCTCTATGAAAGACCATATCTTTTTCTTAGTGTAATAATTTTTAGAGACTCTCTTTTTCCTCATGATAATATCTTCATCACAATACAGGAAAGGAAGCCATAGAAAACAGTACAACAAAAGGATAGGAAGAATCAAAATAAAGAGGCAGAACACAAAGGGGCGCATAATGCAGAACGCAAGATTACTAAACAACAGAAACCATAACAATGAACACACATAAATTTAACACAGAAACCATCACAATCGACACCCATAAATTTAATACATTCATCGAGACAACTTTCCAATGTTGAGATTGAGCCCAAACAGTAGCAGTTGAAATATAATTCCTACACCAAAGAGCTATACTTGAAAGAGCTTTTCCAACATGATTTTAACAGGGGAAGAAACGATGTTTGGAACAATAATCCGAAAATGAGAATCTTTGGAATCAGAAAATACAAAAAAAAAATGGAAAAATCAAAATCAGAGGAACAAATTGAAAATAAATACTACTCCCTCTGTTCCTAATTCTCAAAATGTCACAATCCAACTAATTTAAGCACCTAATGAAGAATTTTTTTTATTCTTGCAAAAAGTACGAATTGACTCAGAAAAGACATCATCATAGAGAATTGATTGAAACAATTATCAATATATTACTGTATTCTTATAAAAGAAATTTAAGGTGCGTAAGTGCATATATGTAGGCATTCAAGTTGAGGAAGCCTAATGTAATCAATGGTCATTACTTAGGGGAACATTAAATGGTTAAAAGAAATGAAAACACTTTAAATTTGAAGGAAAAAAAATCTATTGGTTTAATCTGTACATTTCCTACATATAGATTTCAAAAATTTCTAAAGTATGGATGAAGAACATAGTGAGGCTAACTTAATGTGAATAGAACCACTATAGCCCAGGAACTCTATCTAACAAAGGCAGTCAGTGACTTTGATAAGAATTGTTAAGAATAAAGAGAATAGATTTGTAAGAACAGATGAGATGAATAAAGTAGTCAAATAGTAAAGTTCAGACGAAACAGGGGAAACCATATCAAAATTAATAAGAATATAGCCTAAACTCAAAACCATTACATATATAACCATAATTAATATACATAGTTCAGCAGAAGGGGGATTTCCTTTAACTTTTTTTTTGCTTGCGTATGATATACCGCAGGATATTTGATTTAATAAAGTTTGGGCATAGGGTATGAGACATAAAGTAGAGATGTAGTTGAGAAGAAGGGAGCAATAAAGGTGGTTATCTGGAGGCATACCTCTGAAAGAGTTCTCCTGTCTGTGGAATGTCAGGATTGATGAAGATTTTTGAACCCGTTGTTGTTGTAAGATAGAAATTGCCTTTGATTGTTAAAAGATATGAGAATTGTTTATAGTCTTAATGAGGTGTGCAAAAATAACTTAGTGTCGAGGGTGAGATGAAAGATTAATTTTAAGGGCAAAATTACTTGTTTCCCCTTTGACTGTAGTCCCTGCGATTAGCATGATGGGCTTAGGCTGCAACACCATGAGAGAATCAATGTCAATGTTAGCCAAGAACTTGGCCCAAATTGATACCTTAACCTCGCCGCCGCTGCAGAACACCATAGAATTATTATGTGGTATTCCCATACTTTATTAGACGTTAAATATGGTATGTATTCAAGAAAACCTTAGTAATTTGAGTGTGACAGTCCTCTTCTTAGCCTCCTGCTCTTGGCGCCTAACTTTGATCTTATTAAGGGTTGTAGTTGCTGATAACATTCCTATGACATCTGATGGTTAAGCTAAATGTTTAGCAGTAGATTGCGCACATAAAAAAATCAATTAATCCAATATAAATATGGAAATGCTGAGCAAACCTGTCATGATTTGATCCTTGTTAATTCTTGCAACAATTTGGTCAATCGTCGCAAGATTGAAGTGGTGCCTAGGGAAAGGGGTGATATCAATATCCACAGGAGTAACAATTGTTGAATAATAGAGGAGGAGTTTGTTTGGCCCTGGAACAGCATTGTGGCTGCTTTTGAGACCTTTAACTTGGAAAGTTGAGATTTTGTAAACGTGTCCCTCAAACAAAACAACAGAGTAATTTTTCTGTAGCTTTGGATCCATGTAACCATGGATTGCACGCCCCTAGGAATGATAGAAATTATTGGTAATTGTGAGACTGCATATGAGATTTGTTGATTATGCAAAAATGTATATACTTACAATACGATCAGTGAAGAGGAAATCTATGGTTATAAACTTTCCAGTTGTTGGGAGAATAGTGTCCCATCTACGCGCCACTCTCAAGATGATGTAGTTAGTGTTTCCTCCTCTATTGAGCTGTGCGATGGTTAGTTCAACTGGTTCCATGATTGCTGCAAAATGTTAAAAGCTTTTGCCTACATTAATTGTGGGTTAATATTGTCACACTTATAACAAAGATCATAATATTATTCAATCAAGGAAACACATTATGTAATGGACATGGTAGTAGAAAACATTGATAAAGTTGAAAGCATGATGCACAACAATGGCAGGCACATTAGAGTAGAAAAATAACAAAAGGAGCGACAACAAAATAAAATCATTAAAAACAGAAAGGGCCTTAAAATCAATGGTGAACAGAATGCAGGATATGTTGTTATCTTAGTGAATCAATATATGAGGAAGTTGATCCAGAATACATCATGTGATGTTTGCGAAGACCTCCTTATAAACAACATTCTTGGTTAAGTCGGATGTTTTGCCCTGGTCATCGTGGATTAAAATTTTCAATCCCTGGAATGATGTGACTCTTGAAACTGCAACATATAGCTGACCATGGGTGAATACATGCTTTGGTAAATATAACCCGACAAATTTTAAGGTCTGACCCTGACTTTTATTAATTGTCATTGCATATGAAACTCTGAGGGGAAACTGTCTTCGGTTAACAGTAAAGGGCCACGTTTTTTCTTTCATGCTAAAGCTTATCCTTGGTATAAAAATTGTCTCCTGGTCCATCGCTTGTGATGACTCTGGCTTCAATCACATTCATTGCTAATTGAGTGACAACTAATCTTGTCCCGTTGCATAAGCCGAGTGCTTGGTTAACATTTCTAAGAAGCATAACCACAGCTCCGACCTTCAGATTTAACTCATGATCGGGTACCCCAGGAAGTCTAAGAGAATTTAGTAGCTCTGGTGAATGCAAGAGATCATTGTTGTAGGAGCCCTGAGATGATTTACACAGACTATCGCAGCTGTAGTATGTCCTTGTACAACCGGGTATTAAACCGAGAGCATATGCGTTGATAGCTGTAACTGTTTCATTGTAAGGAGTGATAATAGCCCGCTCTTGCAAGAATGAGATGGTATAGTAATTGGCTTCAAAATTCTGATACACAGCTCTGAATATAGCGTCAATAGGATTACCCTCACATCTAACCAACAAAGATTGTGGAATTCTGATGATTGATCCATCTTCGTCATCACCCATATTAGAAACTGACTCAATAGAGCCATCACCGATGTCAAGCAGCCACTGTGCAAACTCTTCCAAAGATCGCTTGTATTCATCAGACATATTAGGTTGTTTCAACCGCATATTGGTCTTAAGAGTATAGACTTTGAATAGTTGCCAAAGTGCAGAATTTGTTATGGTTGCTCCAAGAATATCTCCCTTAGTCCCTTGTGGAATCACTAGCAAGATTTGTCGAAAATCTCCAACCAAGATGATAGTCTTTCCGCCGAAAGGTTTAGAGTCCGATTCCAACAGTGGCTCATGCAAAACATCGCGTAGTGATCTATCAAGTGCCTCTAGACAATGGCGGTGGATCATGGGCGCTTCATCCCACACAATGAGGTCTGTTCGTTGCAACAATTTCGCTAGTTGTGTTCCTTTGCTTATCTCACATGTGGAAAATTCATCAACTTCAAGTGGAATCTTGAATCGTGAATGTGCTGTTCTCCCGCTGGGCATAAGCAAGGAAGCAATGCCTGAAGAAGCGACTGCAAGCACAATGAGGCCGTATGAGCGTATTCCAGCAATGATGGTATTCCATAGAAATGTCTTACCGGTCCCGTGATGAACCAAATCTGCAAGTGCACAGAGTCAGTTGAAGTAATAAAATCCTAGAGTAATCCAGGTGTCGAATCCACAGAGAACAATTAATTCCTATTGTAATTAATTCTATCAAAGAAGGAAATTAAGAGAAATTATCAAGACAATTTAAAATTAAGAGCAATTAAGTTATAAAAGCAGAGAATTAAATAAGATGTGAAAACAATAATTGGAAAGCTTAGGGCTTCAGGTTTCACCTAATTCGGAAAATTACTACCAAACCTATGAATTAATTTGATGCTAAATTAGAATAGAATTACACCTAATTACCTATGTGCTCCGTCAAGTCTACACAGGAATACCTAACTAATTAGATTCACTATCCGTCGATGTCAACCTAATTAACTAGATTCATTAAGAACAAGTAATTATTCACCTATCAAATTAGCCTAAGATTCATGTCTGATCTAGCCTAATTTGTCTATTTTCCTAGTGCACAGATTATGCTTCTCCTGTCAGTACATCACACAATCTCTAAAACAATCTATATGTTGATCAGGCATATAAATCTCATGAAGAACAAGGAAAATAAATCTAACTTGAAAGAAAAACAATTCAATTCATAAATCAAGCAATAATTCCCAATTGGCTACACCTTAAACCCTAATTAAGAAATTAGTTACTCATCATCATGAATAAAAACACAAAAATAATTTATTGAAGAACAGAAACATAAGAGAAAGAGAGAAAAGAAATCTTAGTCTCAATCTCCAAGGAAATCTTCTCTCCAACAAGGAAAAATAATTGTGATGAGCCAAAAGTGCTCAAAATAATCCTAAAAGTCTGTATTTATTGGGATACAAAAAGTCCTAAAGTAATTTGGATTAATCAGGGGCAAAATCGGAAATTCTGGAAAAACTTGGTAAATTTCCGTCAGGCCTAACTTGGTGCCAGCTTGGGGGTCAATCCGGCCCCAACTTAGGACAGAAAGGTTGCGCAAACTTCAGGGTTCAACCTGGCCCCAACTTGAGGGGTAAGTTGGCTCCAACTTGGAGTTCGTCAGGATTTCGCCGATCTTCAACTTTCTTCAGCGTTTTCACTCTTTTCAAGTCCAAATTAGCTTCCAAGTCCTTGGTGAAAGTTGTAAAGCTTTGAATCCTCTTTCCACGGGCACTTGAATTGACTCGAACGGATATCCGGATTGAAAGTCACGATTTTCTCCCTAAAATCACTCCAAATTAACCTACAAGCTCAAAAACACAAATTGTGAGAATATATCATAAATAGCATTAGAAAGTGCAATATAAATGCTCAAAATATAATCTAAATGAGGTCTAAATAGTGTAAATTATTGCACTTATCAAATTCCCCCACACTTTGCTTTTTGCTTGTCCTCAAGTAAAACCAAAACAAAAATAAAATCCTAAACTAATGCAAGATATTGATTCCACTTTCGTAGGTGTACGGCGGCACTTAGCACGTGACGCAAGCCTTTAAACCTTTAATCGAAGACATTAAAGGAGGAGTTATAGTCTCCTGAGGGTTTACTTAACTAGAACGACACCCACAAACATTGCTACATATGAAAGTTAGTTCCAAAAACAATTTAAGAACAATTTTCAAAAATTCTTTTTAGTAGGACTCAAACTTCAAAGTGTTGGATACTTCTCAAAACAAGTCATTTCTAACAAAGTAAAGCACAAATGGTTAGTTTATCATCCAAATCATTTGCCTCAAAAGAGCAATAAGAAAACTATTTTAAAGAGCTACTTACCATAGGCTTGTATCTGATCTACATCTCCACTACAACCATATCAAACCACTAACCAAATATATATGCATGTGTATGAGTCGAAAGGTCTTTATAAGGGTTGTAATGGGGCCAAGGGACAGTGAGTTAAGAAAGAAAGGATAAGGAAAATCAAAGTATTCAAGAATTTAGTAAAGCATAACTATTCCATCAAGAGCTTATTTAATCTTGTGATAGCTCTTCCTTCATCATAACTCCACAAATTCTCCAAAATTTCTTATCTTTCCCGAACAATCAGTGCCAAGTCATTTTTTTTTCTTTTTTTTTTTGTTTTTTTTTGAATAAAAACACTTACTTACAACAATTTGGCACTCCACTTTTCACATTTCACTAGCTTCCCCCACACTTATTTTGATCTCAATCTTTCTTCATTAACAATAAAAAGATCATTAAGCACAGAATCAAAATCAACAATAAGTCCCAATAATTTTAGCCATCCACCATCCATTGGAACTAAAAATCAACAAGTTATGCTCTTACTAATTCATGAATAAGGGTAAAACTTGTTTTTCGGGCTCATGGTTCTTTGGGATGATGTGGTGAAACAAAGAAAAAGGCTAAATATATTCAAAAAGGCAACAAAGGGGTTACTAGTGACAATGTAAAAAGGGTAGGCATCCTAAGGCTCTAACTGTCCAAACAAATGCCTTAGTCATCCCCATACACAATACATATACATTCCAAACCAATCATACCACAATCCAAATTAGTCTCGAAGAGATTCGACACAAGTTCTAGAAGTAGCAAAAACCAATTTTTGTACCCAATTGACAAGCATCATCTTCATTTGACAAACTTTGGCAACCATTTGTAAAAGTAGTTAAAATAATGACACTATTGATGGTATCCAACTCTAGAATTTCTTAGCCAAAAACCAAAACAATTTTGAAAAGATTTGAATATGAACTCCTAACATATGCCTTAATGCAAAATGCAATGCATGACATAATTAATTGCACAAAAATGCATGAACAAATTTAACGAAAACAATTAAATATGCTAATGCAAAATAAGAATGCTAATTAGGATGACAAGAACTAATTTAACAAGAATTAAAATTCAATTTGTCTACCCCCATACTTAAAACAACATTGTCCTCAATGGTGTAGCACAAGATAAGAAATTTAAAAGAAAAAGAAACGAAAACTCCCTCATAATTTCGAAATTAGAAGAACGGTTGAGCTCGCTTCGAATTTAAGTGCGCTGCACATACATCAAAGAGAACTTGAAAAGACAAAAGCATTATCCAAATGGAAGTAATTAGTACAGTCATCCAATTAGCATGAAAAAGAAAAATAAAGTCTAGAAAATATGCAAAAGAAATAAATCCTAACATGAAATGTCATGCTTTCTACAAATGCAACCTAACATAGTTGGTGCCCAAATCATTGTTGCGGAGGTGGAGGAAATCTGTCAAGAGTACTCTGAAGCATGGTCATCATGGACTGAAGTGTAGTTGCCATCTGCGCAGATTGAGCTTCCAAAACGTTAATGCGCTCATCAAAATGATCAACAAACTCATGCCAATTCTTGGGTCGAACTCGCCTGGAGGAAGCAGAAGTTGAAGCATCGGCAGCCCTGTCCAACTCAGCTTGGACCTCATCAATGGCCTCAGTACCATTGACATTAGCATTGTCCATATTTGCTACCCTTTCCTCTAAGTACTGATTAACCCACCATTCACCTTGCTTCCTATATCGGAATTCCTTCATAGTGCGTGCATCCAAGATATCACTTTTGGAAGTAAAAACTTCTCTCGCTCCAGTCACATCAATACCCTCTTCTGCTTCCAAAAAGCGGCTAATGATCAAAGGGAAGACAATGGCCTTGTCTCTATTTTTACTAGTGATTACATCCCACATAGCTCCAATGATAAAGGGAGAGAGAGGAATACCTTCAAGATCACCAAGACCAAAGAAAATTTTTTCCATGACAAAGATATCTTGAGTGCGCAAGTCATTATGTCCACTAGCTTTTGGTTCCATATTGAAGTGAAGCATATAAGCAACAAGGCGTTGTGGAATATCCAAGAGCTTAGTCTTATAAACCGATTTCTCATCCGCCTCAACACCGAACCTTTTTGCAGCAACATCTTTTGTCCAAGTACTGTCTCCCTTCAATTGGGATAAGTAAAACTCAACCGGTTCACCTTTAGGAGTCAACTTCAACAACTTATCAATTTTGGCAATGGAAATCTCCACATTTGTACCCTTAACAACGGAGCGAATTGGCAAACCTTTTTCATCAGACCGATTCTTCACATTGGCGTAGAATTCCAAAACCAATTCATTGTAATATTTACCTCTAAGTTGAAGCACATTTTCCCATCCAAGAATTTCAAAGTTCTTGCTAACCCCATAATGAGCATCTATGTTTGGATCAATTGTTTTCTCCACAACAAAAGTGTTGTTAATATGGTCATCATACCACTTTTTAGCAAATAGAGAGATAAATCGTGGAGTGTTATTGCTAAGTGGTGTAGTGGGGCTAGGTGATGCAATGAGTCTCGGTGGAGATGGTGGTTGTATTGGAGAAAAGATGGCAGCCTTCTTCTTCCCTTTTTCCTTCTCGATAGGAGCTGCTCGTCTCTTAGGAGGGAGTTTTCTAGGTGTTGGTCGCATGGTTCAAGAAACGGCAGAAAATCCCAAGGCCAGAATCACCAATAGAAAACTACAGAGCAAATGTAAGTATAGGACATCCACAATGCTCGGATTTGATGTTGGAAGAATTTTAGCCACAGAGAGACAACTCTTGATAACAATGCAGTAGACAAATTCTCAAGGAAAATCACTACCCAACGGAAATCTCAGCCCTTAATATCAAAAACCGCTATCACAAACCAATCTGAACAACATATTCAGCTTGAACTACAACAAACCGAAAGATTTCACTTAAACACCCAATAAGCAATTCACAACCAAGTGCATAAATTTGCCAAAAGGTATTTCGAAAATTGATGTGAACAACTACCCATATAGCAATCTGCAAATTTAGGGAATACCTCCAAAGTTCTTAAAAGCAGAACCCATAAATCGAATATTGACCTTAGTTCTCCCAACAACGCTGGAAAATTACAGATTTAAATTAAAGGGAAACTTGGTTCGAGTAAGCTAGGTTGAGTCTTGGTGGGTCGGGCTATGGCTTGCTGGGTTAAGCCAAGTGGAATTGATGCATCTTTCAAAATTGACGGCTTGAACTTGGGGAATTTGGCCTGGGGAATTTATTTCTCGCAATAATTTGACAGAATCCAGCAGCTTCTTTTTTTTTGTGAGACAAATTCCGGCAGCAGCTTCTTTTTGGAGATTATTGCGAGGAAATTATTGTGGGGGAATTTCTTGGAACTTAACAGATCTGCAACTTAGAACAGATCTGGAAGCTTGGAGAGAAGCCAGCGTCGAAAGCATCGGAAACTCGAGATGAAATTCGATGGCTGAACAGATACAAGGGTGGCGATGGCTGAAGTTCGAGATCTGGGTTGGATCAGGTCGAGATGAGTTCAGGTCGGGGCTGTCTCAAACCAGGAGCAACTTTTCAACGTCGTTTTAAGCAAGGTTGGGGACGAGCCTAAACAGCAGCGATGTAGGGGATGAAGGCAGAGGCGTGCCAGAGGCCAAGTGAAGACAGTAACAATGGTCGATTTAAGTGAGAGGCGATTTAAGTCGGTTTGATGCCGACTTGAGACCGACTGAAATCAAAATTGGATTTCAAAACAAACCAACTTGGGGCCGAGATCTGGGTGGAGTTAGAAATCTGCTTTCCAAGACCTAAAACAGCTTCAACGTTTGATCTTAAAACAGATTGAACTGGGACCGTGTTGAAGGCGAGGATGGCACCACAACCGTATTTAGTGATCTCGTGATTTTGAGACTGGCGCCAGATTTGGGAGCAACCTGGAACCGACCCAAGACAGCAACGTGGAGGGACTTATGGCGAGACAACTCTGGTGCCGAGTTGTGTCTTATCCTAGGGCCGATGGAGGTCAGAAACAATGGCTGTGTTTTGATGGAGGAAGAATACGGCGCCAGGTATGAGAGCAGCTTGGGACCAAGTCAAGACAGAGGCGATGCGGAGGATTTAGTGAAACAAAGCTGGTGCCAGATGAGGGGTGGAGTTGGGACCAAGACAAGACAGAACCAAATTTGATTTTAAGCTGGTGCCGAGTTGAGGTGTCAAGTGGCCCCGAGTTAAAATAGAAGCAAACTTGATTTGCATAATCTCAAGACTGGCGCCAGATGAAGGAAGAAATTGGGGCCGGGTCAAGACAGTGGCCACGCTGTCTGTTGTGCGGTACCAAGCCGAGGCCAGGTTGGAGGGGAATCCGGGCCCAAGTTGAAAAACTGAAGCCCGTCTTGCTATTTTCTTGTCAAAACAGCTTTAGTACTAAGAACTCAACCCCAAATGTCTTCCATACTTAATTCCTTCCCAAATTTTGCTTCATGACTTTGAGCACCAATTTATGTAATGCAATATGTCATTAAGAATGCTCAAAAGGTAAAAATAAATTTAAATTAAGTGCAGTAAAATATGAATGAGAAACTAAACTAAAATGCAAATGCATTAATGCAAAACGAAATCTTCCAAATTTAAGGCAAAGAAATAATAGAATTTCCAAGAGGTGAAAGAATAAAGAAAAATTTAGAACTCCCTTTTCAATGCTTCAAGAATGGAAGATGTCAACAAAATGATATACCTAAAAAGGAAATAAAATTGTTAGTGAAAATAAAAGCAATAATAAAAATAAAAATAAGTTAGAAATTGGGTTGCCTCCTAACAAGCGCTTTTGTTTAACGTCGATGGCTCGACGGAGCTTTGAGGTATTTATTCGGAGAAGGTGATTTTCTGAACATGTTGCACATATCCTTCTTCGAAATAATGCTTCAATCTCTGGCCATTGACCACAAAAGGTCTCTTTTCGTTGCCTTCAATCTCAATTGCACCATAAGGATGGACTTTAGTCACAACAAAGGGTCCAGACCAGCGCGACTTCAGTTTTCCTGGAAACAATTTAAAACGGGAGTTAAATAAAAGAACTTTTTGACCCACTTTAAATTCTCTCCGTAGGATATTCTTATCATGCCAAGCCTTGGTCCTTTCCTTGTAAATTCGAGCATTCGCATAAGAATCTCTTCGAATTTCTTCAAGCTCATTTAGTTGCAACAATTGCTTCTCCCCAGCCGATTTGAGATCATAATTCAATGCTTTCACTGCCCAATAGGCCTTGTGCTCAATTTCAACTGGCAAATGGCAAGACTTACCATACACAAGTCGATAAGGTGACATGCCCAAAGGAGTCTTAAATGCAGTCCTATAAGCCCACAAAGCATCATCAAGCTTCATTGACCAATCCTTTCTAGTGTGACTAACCGTTTTCTCCAAAATAGCTTTGATTTCCCGGTTAGATACCTCTACTTCCCACTCGTTTGAGGGTGATAAGTGGTTCCAGATTTGAAAGTGCACCCATACTTACGCATTAATGCCCTGAACTGATCATTCTGAAAGTGAGTACCATTGTCACTAATGATAGCACGAGGAACTCCAAATCGAGAAAAGATATTTTTCCGAACAAACTTAACCACACTAGATCCTGAATTGTCAGGCAATGCTATAGCTTCCACCCATTTAGAGACATAATCAACAGCAACAAGAATATACTTATTTTGACCAGATAGAGTGAAAGGTCCCATGAAGTCAAGTCCCCAAACATCAAAGATTTCAACTTCTAGAATACTCGATTGAGGCATCTCATGTCTTCTACTTATGTTACCAGTTCTTTGGCATTGGTCACATGACATTACGAAACTCATTGCATCCTTAAAGAGTGTAGGCCAAAAGAAACCACATTGAAGTACCTTAGCCGCAGTTTTAGATGCACCATGATGTCCCCCACATGGAAGTGAATGACAATGAGTGAGGATAGAAACCATCTCTTCCTCAGGAACACATCTCCGAATGACACCATCGGTACATCTATGGAGTAAGAGTGGATCATCCCATATGTAGTGCTTAACTTCCAAAAAGAACTTCCTTTTTTGGTGATGGTTAAGACCCAATGGCACTTCATTAAAGACCAAGAAGTTTACAATGTCGGCGAACCATGGGACAGTAGCATCCTTTACAGCCATTAAGTTCTCATCAGGAAAGCTATCATTTATTGGTACATCATCCACCTTATCTTCCTGTTCCAATCTTGAAAGATGATCGGCGACTAAATTTTCTAACCCTTTCTTATCTCGGATTTCCAAGTCAAATTCCTGCAAAAGTAAAATCCATCTAATTAATCTTGGCTTGGTGTCCTTTTTAATCAATAGATATTTCAAAGCAGAATGGTCAGTATAAACAACAACTTTGGAACCAACAAGATAAGATCTAAATTTCTCAAAAGCATAAACAACGGCTAGCAATTCTTTCTCAGTGGTAGCATAATTCATCTGAGCATTATCTAAAACTTTGCTAGCATAATAAATAACATGTAATCTCTTATCCTGTTTTTGTCCCAAAACCGCTCCCACGGCATAGTCACTAGCATCACACATGACTTCAAATGGGAGACTCCAATCTGGTGCAACCATGATAGGAGCTGATGTAAGTTCCTTTTTCAACCTGTTGAAAGCATTCAAACAATTTTCATCAAAATTAAAAGGAACATCTTTTTGAAGCAAATCACATAAAGGCTTAGCTATTTTAGAGAAATCCTTAATAAAGCGCCTATAAAAGCCTGCATGCCCAAGGAAACTCCGAATAGCTTGAACTGATGTTGGTGGTGGTAGTTTGTCAATGACTTCAATTTTGGCTTTGTCCACCTCAATTCCCTTTTGTGAAATTTTATGGCCAAGGACAATCCCTTCTTGTACCATAAAATGGCATTTTTCCCAATTAAGAACAAGGTTTGTCTCTTCACATCGCTGAAGTACCTGTTCCAAATTAGACAAACACTCATCAAAAGAAGGTCCAAAAACAGAAAAATCATCCATAAATACCTCAATTATCTTCTCCACCATGTCGGAGAAGATAGACATCATGCATCGTTGGAAAGTTGCAGGAGCGTTACAAAGTCCAAAAGGCATTCTTTTGTAAGCAAATGTGCCATAAGGACAAGTAAAAGTGGTCTTCTCCTGATCTTCTGGGGCGATGTAAATCTGGTTATAACCTGAGTAACCATCTAAAAAACAATAGTAAGCATGCCCAGCTAATCTTTCCAACATTTGATCAATAAAGGGTAAAGGAAAGTGATCCTTTCTAGTTGCCGCATTCAGTTTACTGTAATCAATGCACACTCTCCACCCAGTTTGCTTCCTAACAGGGATCAACTCATTCTTTTCATTGTGCTCAACAGTGATACCTCCTTTCTTAGGAACAACCTGCACAGGACTTACCCAAGGACTATTAGAAATCACATAAATAATTCCTGCATCAAGTAATTTAAGTACCTCATCGCGCACAACATCTTTCATGTTTGGGTTGAGTCTTCTTTGATGCTCCACACTGGGTTTGTGATTCTCCTCCATGAGAATCTTGTGCATGCACACTGATGGACTAATGCCCTTAATGTCAGCAATGGTCCAGGCAATAGCCATCTTGTGCTTTCTCAACACGCGTACAATCTTCTCTTCCTGCACACTAGATAAAGAAGATGAGATAATAACAGGATAAGTATTTGATTCACCCAAGAAAACATACCTTAAATGAGAAGGAAGTTGTTTCAGTTCTGGCTTTGGTGGTACTTGGCAAGAAGGTAACAATTTGGGTTTCCTTTGTCCAATTTCTTCAATAGCTAAACATTTATTAAAAGAACCACTACCTTCTAACCTAGCAACATAATTATGCAAATTTTCAACAACTTCTTCATCACCTAAAGGCAAAGTTAAACAAGGAAGGAGAGGATCATGACTTATCATTTTAACAATATTCTCATTCACAGATTCATCTAGCACATCAAGTCTAAAACAAGAATCCTCAAAAGGAAGACTTTTCATGGCCTTGAAAATATTAAATTCTTCCTTATCCTCACCAATACTCAAAGTGAGTTTTCCAGCTGCAACATCAATCAAAGCATGGGCAGTAGCCATAAATGGTCTACCCAAAATCACAGGCACATCCACATCATATTCCATCTCCATGACCAAAATATCAACAAGAAATATCAACTTACCAACCTTTACCAACAAATCCTCTATAACACCTATAGGATATCTTACCGAACGATCGGCCAATTGTAAAGCGATTGTTGTAGGTTTGAGGCCTTCCAATCCGAGTTTCCTGTAGAGAGACAAGGGCATCAAATTTATGCTAGCACCTAGATCAGCCAAACACTTAACTACACTCATTTCACCAAAGTAGCAAGGTATAATAAAACTCCCTGGATCCTTTAACTTTGGAGGTAGTTTCCTTTGAAGGATGGCACTACATTCCTCAGTTAAAGGTACGGTAGAATATTCCTCCAATTTCTCCTTGCTTGACACAATCTGTTTCAAGTATCTAGCATAACTAGGCATTTTGGCAAGTGCTTCAACAAAGGTATGTTAATAGTAATCTTCTTAAACAAATCTAAAAACCTTTTGTAATTATCCTCATCATGTCTCTTTCTCAACCTTTGAGGATATGGAATAGGTGGTACATAAGGCTTAACTGGAGATTGAGGAGTTGGCTTACTCACCTGAGTTGTGCTTACCTCATCGGAATCACCATCCACCGGTTCAGCTTCCTTTGGAGTGGACTTCACTACTTTCTCTTTAGTGGCATCAGTCTCCACAAGTTTTCCACTTCTCAATGTGATAGCTTTGCAATTTTCTTTAGGATTCACCTTAGTATCACTAGGGAATTGACCATTATCTCTCTCATTCAATTGCTTAGCTATCTGACCTACTTGAACCTCAAGATTTCGAATTGCAGTCTGTGCTTGTTGTGCTGTAGCATCACTTCTCTGCATGAACTGCATGAACATCTCTTCTAATCTCTCAAATTTTTGGTTTGAAGGAGATGGTTGAGGTTGTGGTGGATGCAGTGGTTGTTGTTGCGGAGGTTGTTGATATCCATGTTGACCCACAGGCCTGCTAGAAGAAGCACCTTGACCCCCCCAAGCAGAATTAGGTTGATTTCTCATCCCTTGATTATAAGTGTTGGGGTAAGGGTTGTTTTGTGGCCTTCCAGTATTTGCAACATATTGGGCTTGTTCTACATGTGGACATTCAGAACTATCATGGGAATCTAAACACCAATCACAACTCACTTGAGAGTTAGGGGGGTTAGAGATAGCATTAATATTAGCTTTGCTCAACATAGTGATAATAGAATCAAGTTTAGCATTAAGCATAGTAACACTGTCTACCGAATGCAAAACCTCTCTTGGACCCATCTCTCTCACCATAAAATTCTTCATTGTTGGATGCTACAGTTTCCATCAATTCCAATGCTTAAGCCACAGGTTTCTTCAATATAGCACCACCTGCTGCAGAGTTCAAATTGGATTTACATTGAGATAAAAGACTATTGTAAAAAGTTTGTACCAATAACCAATCTGGAACTCCATGGTGTGGACATTTCCGTTGCAAATCCTTGAATCTTTCCCAAGCATCATGAAGCGTTTCGTTGTCACGTTGCTTGAAGCTAGTGATGTCAGTCCTCAGCTTGTTGCTTCTCTCAAGTGGGAAGTACTTTGTCAGAAAAGCTGTAGTAAGCTCATCCCAAGTTTTGAAGTGGCTTGGAGGAAAGGAATTCAACCAAGCTTTCGCTTTGTCCCTGAGAGAAAAAGGAAACAAACGTAAACGAATTGCTTCATCAGTAACATTATGAATCTTTATCGTATCACAAATTTCCTGGAAATTTGTTATATGCAGCAAAGGATCTTCAGTAGTTCTGCCATCAAAAGGATTCTATTGAACCATTGTGATGAGGCCTGGTTTGATCTCAAAATTTTGAGCCTGAATGGTGGGCCTGGCTATGCTAGTCCGAGCATTGGTAATACTCGGGAGAGCATATTGTCCCACAGGTTTGGTATCAACAACTTGATCATCAGCCATGATTTCTTTTTGCTTTTGCTTTTCAAGTTTTATTTGAGCTCGATTGAATTTGCAGAATTTCTCAATTTCAGGGTTGTACGGAATAAGAGCAGTAGATGCAGTGGTTGCCCTTGTCATACACTACCTAAAATCTAAGAAAAGAGAAGATCAAACGAAATAAAATAAAAGATAGAATAAATTAAAAATAGTAATTAAAGTGTTCCCCGGCAACGGCGCCAAAAACTTGATGAACCAAATCTACAAGTGCACAGAGTCAGTTGAAGTAATAAAATCCTAGAGTAATCCAGGTGTCGAATCCACAGAGAACAATTAATTCCTATTGTAATTAATTCTATCAAAGAAGGAAATTAAGAGAAATTATCAAGACAATTTAAAATTAAGAGCAATTAAGTTATAAAAGCAGAGAATTAAATAAGATGTGAAAACAATAATTCGAAAGCTTAGGGCTTCAGGTTTCACCTAATTGGGAAAATTACTACCTAACCTATGAATTAATTTGATGCTAAATTAGAATAGAATTACACCTAATTACCTATGTGCTCCGTCAAGTCTACACAGGAATACCTAACTAATTAGATTCACTATCCGTCGATGTCAACCTAATTAACTAGATTCATTAAGAACAAGTAATTATTCACCTATCAAATTAGCCTAAGATTCATGTCTGTTCTAGGCTAATTTGTCTATTTTCCTAGTGCACAGATTATGCTTCTCCTGTCAGTACATCACACAATCTCTAAAACAATCTATATGTTGATCAGGCATATAAATCTCATGAAGAACAAGGAAAATAAATCTAACTTGAAAGAAAAACAATTCAATTCATAAATCAAGCAATAATTCCCAATTGGCTACACCTTAAACCCTAATTAAGAAATTAGTTACTCATCATCATGAATAAAAACACAAAAATAATTTTATTGAAGAACAGAAACATAAGAGAAAGAGAGAAAAGAAATCTTAGTCTCAATCTCCAAGGAAATCTTCTCTCCAACAAGGAAGACAGATTCTGATGAGTCAAAAGTCCTTAAAATAATCCTAAAAGTCTGTATTTATAGGGATACAAAAGTCCTAAAGTAATTTGGATTAATCAGGGGCAAAATCGGAAATTCTGGAAAAACTTGGTAAATTTCCGTCAGGCCTAACTTGGTGCCAGCTTGGGGGTCAATCCGGCCCCAACTTAGGACAGAAAGGTTGCGCAAACTTCAGGGTTCAACCTGGCCCCAACTTGAGGGGTAAGTTGGCCCCAACTTGGAGTTCGTCAGGATTTCACCGATCTTCAACTTTCTTCAGCGTTTTCACTCTTTTCAAGTCCAAATTAGCTTCCAAGTCCTTGATGAAAGTTGTAAAGCTTTGAATCCTCTTTCCACGGGCACTTGAATTGACTCGAACGGATCTCCGGATTGAAAGTCACGATTTTCTCCCTAAAATCACTCCAAATTAACCTACAAGCTCAAAAACACAAAATGTGAGAATATATCATAAATAGCATTAGAAAGTGCAATATAAATGCTCAAAATATAATCTAAATGAGGTCTAAATAGTGTAAATTATGGCACTTATCATCCCGCCATAGCCATAAACAAAGAATAATCTGGGTTTGTTTTGCATGACTGAGTCCATAACATCATCATGAATAATCTTCTGTTCTAGATTAAGTAAACTGAGCATGTAAAGATGCTGCTGTCTTAAAATCTGAACATCGTAATCAAGCTCTTCATGAATCATTCTATCTGCAAATATAGCTCTGCTTCTATGGATTGGCTGTGGCAATTTTTTTTCAGCCAAAGATGAGCAATTTTTTAGCAGTATGTCCTCAAGAGCAATAAGAACATAGCTCCTTAGATCTCGGTCAGGCACACGATAATTTGGAGCCCTCATTTGAGTGCGAAACCTATGATGGATATCATCAGAAAATAACCTCCAATTTCGCTCGAACAATTGAGATGGATTTGATACCTCGCATTGAAGAAGGATCAAAACAAATAAATGCCTAAGTTCATGAGATGATGCAAAAAAGGATGACTGAGTCAGAGCTTCCTGCCATTCACGGTCGTCACCCAAAAGACCTAGGGTTTCGCATGCCCTCTGAAATGTTGGATACAACACACCGCCTACTGTTCGGATCTCTTCGTAGCTCCTTGGACCTCTAACAACATTGAGCAAAAGCCGCAAATAAAAGAGTTCTCCAGATTGAACAGGGACAGAGATTATTCTTCCAACAGATTGTCCTTGTTGTCTCCTTGTCCAAATTTTGTCATCTTTATGCCAAACCCTTTGTGTTGGAAAGTCAATGTATAATAGTGTTCTTGCCTCTGGAGATCCCTTGTTCATCTCAAACCATTCTGTGAACATTGTTTTCTCAATGTCTGGTCTTGCCAACACGCTATGTAATGATTGGCGATCATGGAAATAAATTTTCTGTTCCCCAGGCAAATGGACCAACAATCTCTGGACAGAAGGCTGGCGGAAATGGATGTCAAACTCAAATAGTCTCCAGCAAGCTTCGTGGGCGGCAACATATCTACAATCCAGGTACAGTTTAATCTCATTTATGACATTGGGTAGTGCGCTATGAGGGTCATCTTCTTGCTGATTACCCTCTTCAGAATCGGTGTGCTCGACAACAACTCTTGCTCTGTCTGGTCCCTTGTGGATGTACTTAAAGAGGTACTTGATGGCCGCGGTAGGACTGCATATCTCAACATTGATGTGAGAATTATAACGGACACAAAGATCCACATTATGGGCGACAACAAATCTGTTGTCCATCTCAACTCATCCTTTCTTGCAAGTGATTCCTGTATCCCTCCTATGATAAATAGGGTAGCCGGATTCATCAATATAAGTTGAGGGTTGCAAAGACTTGGGGAAATACTTTGAGCAATGACCTTTATGCATGCATGGTGCTTTTTGGTTTGCAGGCCCACATGGACCATGCATCATAAAAGTGGACACCGCTTCATATCCAACAAGATCGCCTTGTGGATCGGGGAGCTCAGCCGATATAATGCTGTCAATATCAGCAGTAGTTTTCCATTTAGAATCTGGATGGAGCTACAGTAGAATATGGGCATGAGGGAGGCCCCTCTTTTGGAATTCAATAGTGTAAGTGCATGAAATTAGTAGCAAATATGGTTAGCTCTGTAGAATTGGAGCATGCATACCTAAGTATTATATCAGTTATGAAATGGCAGCGAACTGGTGCTATAATGACTTCTATCATGATGACATATAAATAAAAGCAATTAGCGCAAAATGTAGACAGCCAGTAAAATATAATTAAGTCGAACAATTTATACAAACTAAGCTCACACCATAACTGAATATAATTCTATTAAAAAAGCTCACAAAACTTACATATAATTTAATGATAAATATTGAATTGGAGTTATAAGCAGTAAGTATTTCAGGTCCAGCAAGATGTGTTTGTGTCTATTTATCAAGAAAAAGTTAATTAAGTTTTGGCTCACTTGGTATCAATATTAAACTCTTTCTACTTATAACTTGTGATGTTAAACTGTTTGTCCCACCACAGAGTGTTATGCACGTGAAAAATTCCTGCCTCCCTTTGTTGCTGTAAACATCTCTATGATCATGGTTATCCTTTTTTCACTGTTTAATATTTAAATATGCAGCAGCTTGTTATCTTAACTAAAAATCCACTCGTACTCTCAGGTATTTTAATCTTGAGCTAGTAAGAATTCAAAATAGATTTTGCATGCTTAAGGAAGGATAAATGTAATAAAGATTTTGAGACAACTACAACCCCAAATCCTTATGAATACAATCCCTATGAATGAGTAATAATCATAATCAACAGGTCGAATCATCATTGAACATTAATTAATGAGATAAAACTGCGAAAATTGGCAAGAAAACGGAACCATGAAAATCGAATTGAAGTTATAAGCAGCCACTATTTTAAGCCAAAACAAAACCAAAACCTCTATTTTTTTTCCAAGACAATGAAATCTTGGTTTAATCATCATTAATATTAAACTGTCTGCAGTTATAATAATACATATATATATATGTATATGTATTTTGTGTTAAAAACAACATAAGCAAACATCATATCACCATTGATTTGCAATTTGAAATTCGACCCTTAAAATACATTCCATACTTGTTGATAATTATTTATAGGATTTATATAGTTCAAGTTGAAGACACTTGAGTATAATAATCTCATACCTAAAGAGGATGTTGAACCCCTTAACTTT
This sequence comes from Corchorus olitorius, assembly GCA_001974825.2. Lineage (NCBI taxonomy): Eukaryota > Viridiplantae > Streptophyta > Magnoliopsida > Malvales > Malvaceae > Corchorus > Corchorus olitorius. Next base: position 36,990 of record AWUE01017123.1, read on the forward strand.
TTTTTTTGTTTCCATCATAAAAAGGTGCTATAAATCTGGTATGATGGTTCCTGAAAGACCATCTCATGAACTAATTTTTAAAGACCTAACAAAAAGGAACAACAAAATAGAGACCACACTAAACAATCCAGGCAGCCCAAAATCCATAAAAAAAAATACATAAAGCAGAGGCTAAATGCAAAAAAATTAGCAAGACAAATAGAAAGCTTTTGTACAGCCATGAGGTCAGTATGAATTTTTGGTGCAAACGCATCATTAAAGAGTTGCAGAGCAAATTTTGACAATTAGATCATGAAGATGTGATATCTGTGTATTGAGCACCTACTTTTCTTAACGAAAACATAAATATGTACTCCGAAGCATTTTAACATACAATATGGCAAAAAAAAAAAGAAAGGGATTTATATGCAAAACGGAAGATAAACCTGATGATGATTTTAAGACAACAACAATATTAAAACCTCATAAACAGCAACAAAAATGATTCCATATGTAAATTGTTGAGTGATGCCAAGATCCCACAATGCCAAATTGCAAGCCATGATAAATATAAATATCAGCAAAATGGTGTCGAATTAATGACTGAATATGGATAAGTAATATTTATAATGAAGATTAACAAAATCGTAGACTCATTAGATTAGTTACGATGTGGAAATAGCAAGAGTAAATCTATATAAATCTCTAACCTGCAATGGCTCTGCCAAAGAAAGCACCCTCTAACAAATCATGCATGAGATCTCTGACTTTAAGCCTGAAGACACGGCAAACCAAATCAGGCCTATCCTCTGCCCTTTGACCAGGTACTAATTGCAATGCATCATCAATTTCCTTCCACTTTGGATTGCAGGTGAAGGTGATGAACAAAGTAGGGTAACCATACGCTCGACATATAGCCATCGCGTCTTGGTAATTCTGGAACATATATCTAGGCCCACCCGTATAGCTTGCAGGCAAAACAATGCGCTTACCAATGTCAGAACCATCAGTATCTCCATGGTAAATAGCGTCACGTACATTGACATACCTATCTGATCTCATGAGTTTCTGTCGAGTTTTTACGTGATGGAGTCTGCCTCGATCAACAGAGGAGAATGCATCAACCATGTACTGATGCAACAAACGACCCCCTCTTAATAAGGTATTAGATTCAACATTCCTCTGTTGTAGCTGGTAGGCATAATATTCACGCATTGTAACTGTCCCGCGCTTCGGTGCATGCTTTGTTCGTGAGTTTGAGTAACGAATTCCCAAATGGAAGCCATCTTCACCATGAGGGAATAACAATGGATACTGGAATGACATGTACAATGGATGCAAAGTGCTAATACGTTTTAAAATGCCAGATTTCTTCTCAACTATGACATCTCTATCTTCAGTGACCTCGTCATCTTGTCCAACAATCAAAGCTGCAATTTCAGACCCCATTGGAGGCGCATATGTGCGATCATCAGTGCCCCGAGCCTCAATAAATCTGATCTTCATTTTGGAGTTGTCAGGGTGCGCCATTCTATCACGGGCAGCTCTGAAAACCCTGGCAATCTCATTAGTCTCATCAAGCATCCGAGATAATCCACCAACAATCTCATGATTTATAGCATTAGAATCTGGATTGCGACAAACTGCATTGGTGCGATTTTGCACTTCATGCTCTGTATCATACACATAAAGTTGAGCAAATTTTGGAGTCTCTCCTTCGAGGGGTAACATCGAGCCAATCTTGTGATATGTTAACCCATTGACACTAAAAACAAATGGGCCAGCTGTGGAGTTCCGTGTATCATCAATCTTTTCTCCAAGAGATGTGAACTGAAAAAGGGAATTATAAACCCTCAGATGAGCTCTAAAATGTCGAGACTGACTGCCTCCTTGATAATCAAGCAGACTCTAGAGGAGCGGTGGTGTAGGAGAAGAAGGCGGCAAACAAATTGTACCTTGGCGACAACATAGATTAAAGATAGGGTTATCTGTGTGTTTACTAATGTCAACTCTCTCCTCATACCACATATGTGCCGCACATGAAGAACAGATTCGGTCAGGCCCACCAAAATAAGCTGGCTGATAAATAGTCCCTGAGAAACACAAGTGGGAAAACTCAGAAACGTATTATGCAGAAATAGAGGGAGAAAAAAAAACAGTAGCAAGAGAGAGATACTTATATGATTGGTGGAGAACTGTGTCATTTCTTCTGAACCAATGGCAGTACCCAAATTACAATCCATAGGAGAGGCATCTGGAGCTTGAATGACATCTGAAAGAGACACAGAATTATGAGCAATATACATCAACAGAATTCAGAAAAGGAAAAAACAAAAGTTCAAGACACGAACCGGACTCTGCAGGCTGGTCTGGCGGATATGTAAAAGAGTTTTGGGGTGAATCACGCCTGAATAAATTTCTGGTTGACACAAAATGTTGAAGACGTGATGATTGCTGACTTGTTCCCGCAGTGTGATCACAAATAAATCCAAAAGTGGAATCTGAGAATCTCATAAGGATAGAAATTCGCACATCATCTGACCAAGACCGTATTCTCTTAACAGTTTTCAGATCACCTTCGGATGTAACACTTGATCGAATTTGAAGGTGGTTGAAAATCTTTGGTTGAAGTTGAGCTCCCTCACCATACCTCTTCATGCGTCGTTGCTGTCTATAAAGGGTGTGAGACTTGTTGGCCAGATATAACTTCCTCTAGAATCTATTACTCGTCGCATCAGTTTTATCAACAACAGGAAGTTGAAATCCCTCTAACAAAATGTCATCAATACCAGTAGAAACCTTATCAATAAGGTTTTCATGGTGTGTCAAGATCTGTTGATACTGAGCTAATGCTGCTTCCCAAAATTGGTCATCAATACCAGTAGAAACCTTATCAATAAGGTTTTCATGGTGTGTCAAGATCTGTTGATACTGAGCTAATGCTGCTTCCCAAAATTGGTCATCACCATCGTGACAACCAACAATCGCAATACCGCTGGAGTTAGGCAAGTCCGCACTCTGAGCAGCAAATGCAGAAGGATGAGGCTGAGAATCATGGACAAAACTATCTGGACCAGCATAATGACAATCAAGAGAAACAGAAGAACAATCACGAATTTTCTCAGGATGCGCGAAACCACTATGCACTGATGAATGCGCCCCAATTCTATCAACAATAGGCACGCTTGAAAGTAACAAATGGCAGGGAAGAATTTCAGATTCAGCAACCGAATGATGACTATCAGATCTTCCAGAAAACCCAGCCATAGCAACTGTTCTCTTTGCCTTTCTAATACATCTATTATAGGCAGACTAAGCAGAACTAATAGGCACTATATGAGGGATGACGCCCTTGTGTTGCTTACTTCTAACATCATGAACCTTGTCAGATTGTACCAAACCACAACGCAGTGAGGATTGCGCTTCAATTTGGTAGGGAAGAACCTCAGATTGAACAACTAAATCATTAGTATTAGACGTATGAGAGGATCCAGTCATAGCAGGCTTATTCTTCGCCATTCTAACATATCTATTATAAGTAGACTCAACAAAAGTAACATGCACTATATCAGAAATCGAGCCCTTTCGTTGCCTAGTTCTCAGTTGAGGGGAGGTAGGTGGCGGAACCTTCCTCTTCCTACCCATAGTACTTAGGGACCAGATTCTCAGGAACCCATAAAGAACCCAAACCCTTACCATAATGCATACACAATGATATAAATAACAGAAGATGCAAGGTTGTGATTAGTGATGAAAGTTTCCAGATATAACAGAGATGATCATAGTAAGGTATTCAATGATAAACAGGTTGTGAGTGATAAAATTTCAGAGGAATCATAGGTCAAAGTTTGAGGGATAGATAACGTCAATAATAAAAATATGAAGATTACAATCAGCAATAAAACATCAGGATGTGAATCATAAATAGGAAGAATAGTGTGTAGAAAGCCAGGATCCAGTGCCAAAAAACAACAAAATGAAAAGACATAATTTAGAACATAATCAGAGGAGCCATGATGGACAAAATTTCAGGCCATCAAAAAACCATTAATGCATCCAGTAATAAAACAAATAGGACAAATGGTAAGAAAACATACTAACCTTAACAAACCCTGGCTTGATCGGAAAGGCAATCACTGATAAAAAAATTAAACAGAGAGTCAGAGATCAATGACCCACTGACCTGCCTAAAATAAACCGAGAATAAGAGGAAAATATCAAAGAAAAAAGGCGGTCAAAGAGGAGAGGAAAATGGGAGGAGCTAACACCAAAAGCAAACTTTGAGCAATAGGCCAATTCTAGGTCTATTATCATAGTATATATCTAAAGAAATCACCAAACCATATAGGAAATTTTAATCTCATATACTTGCATAAACCACAGAGACCACAATCAGGATACAATCCTCTTGAACTACCTGGTATAGTTTCTAATATCATTAAAAAGCAGCAAATTATAGCCAAAGCTTAACATGCCTGGACTAACATACACTTTTTTTCCACACTACATCAACACCATAATTCTACCAATAGGAATAGTAGAGACTATGAAAGACCAACCAACCAACCAACCATTGAATTGAATAGAAAGGACACACACTTATCCTGCATGCTGAAAACAGAAACAGACCATACAAATTCAACAGATAAATCAGCCCATTCCTTCATCCCAAACCCTTCTTTATTATATCTATAGCTCTGTAGGAGTTAGAAACATGATGGCAAAGCCCTCTCATTTCAGATTGGCAAAAAAAGAAAATTAAAGCTTTGTATTGGATATATGGACCCTCCAAGCATTAACAATGCTCTCCTTCAATAACCGAGTTCCATGGATAAAAACCACGATCTATGACTGAAATTTGATCCCAAGACATTGCATACACTCATCAATGGATTGGGTTTCATTTCCTTTCCCAAGTGCCTGAAAAAAGGGTTCTTAAAAATTTGTTTCACCAGCAAATGGCATGGCTCTAAGGTGCTATAGATTGTTGCATCAGTTTATCTCAATCTACAATGTGTGCATGAATTTAAGCTATGAGACCATTGATTTTTAAGAGCCATTTAAATCATGAAAGTGGGAACTTCTTAGCCTTTGAGTTATGCAAATGGCTTATGTAGTAGAATTCTTAACCTGAAACTTTTGTTGACTCTGTTGATGTTGAGTAAGGTCATGTGTCTGAAAATTGGAGGGGTGACTGTAGCTTATAAAAATCAAACATGTTATGAGGTCATTTTATTCAACTTGGAATTTTATCTTCTAAATAGGGGTTTGGATGTGAACTGCTTAAGTACTAATTACTTCTTCATATTAAGGAGTAAAGGTTTTACCCTTAATTCTAACATCTTATGGAAGGGTTTTTCCACAAACACACTCTCAAAAAACCAGAAGCAAGGTGTTTGGCTATCTAAATTTAAATGTTTTGCTCTTGTGGGAATATAGTGTGAGCTTTATATGAAGTTATAAATCCAATCTTCTTCAAGAATTGTAATATATTGTTCCAATATTTTAGTGATACTATTTATATTCTCTACTACCCTTCAAAATTCATAGAACTTTAAAGAAAATTATACTATATATTTTTATTTTCTCTTGGTTTTATTTATTTTTTTATAATCAATAAAAATCGTTTAATATATTCATTTTAAAACTTATTATCTGTTTCACTAAAGTTGAGTGTTTTTATTTTTTAAGTGAATGAGCATTATAATATTTTAAGAGATAAAGTCCATTTCTTTTGGAAATATTGTCATACTCCTCCATTTATAATATGACTGTAGTAAGTGAATAATTTTCTACATCAGAAACTATCTGCTGCAAAACCTACTTAATATTTATTAGTATTATGATAGTGGGAATCTGCAATCATTCACATTTTTTGCATGTTGTTGATAGAAAAAAGGAATTTGACTTAAAATCATCCTATATCTCCAACTTTGAGATTGGATAGATTGAGTAAAATCACCATTTGCTTTTTTGCCCCTCCCTTCAAATATCTCAGCCATTGTTCAATACTTTCAAGGGTGTTGAGCTTTCCCTTTGCTTTCTTTCCAGTAGCTACTACCATCATGTTTCTAGCCGTGATTGGCGTAATTAGCAAAATTAGCAAATTAGTTTTAACACAATGAACTCTTTCCAATAACATATTGCCATTATAAATTAAATATAAATTCACCTAATCCAGCATCTATATCCCATTCGATAGAAACCCAAAATGAAGCAAATTAAGATAGCAACACAACACGAAAAATGTAAATCAGGCATCTCGAATAGAAAACAGGGAGCATTGGAAGAACTCACCTGAACATGCAATGGTAATCGCCAGGCGAGACACAAAGATGCATCCGAAAAAGAGCTCACAAAGAAGAGGCAAAAAAGAAATGAGTAAAAAAAAATAAACATGAACAATTAAGGAAAGAAATAAAACCAAGTGAGGAAAAATTGAGAGAGAGAGAAGCAAAATACCAGAAGGAAATGCAGACAATAGCAGGCAAACCAAACAAAATCCAGAAAAGGGAAAAAGAGCTTGGAAATGAACATGCAAAAAAGAAGTATATAAAGACCCAAAAAAATGGAGCAAAAATTGAACAACTTTGAAATACAGAACAACCAAAAGAGAAAAAAATGCAACAACTCAGAGGGATTTATTTGAAAAAAATTTAGCATCGGAAGAAGGAAAACGGGTCAAAGTAAATGGGTAAGTCAAAAGAAGTATGGATTACCGGAACTGTTGATGTGAGACATGAGTGAGCAAAAGGAAGCAAAAAAATGGGCAAACATCAAAGAGAGAACCGGCAAACAATTGGTGAAAAGAGAGAGGACAGAAAGAAGCAAAAGGAGAGGGAAAAAATTTGGAAAAAAAAAAGAAAATAAAAAGGAGGGCCGGAACTTAAAACCAAAATGCAAGGCCCACAAAACCGAGACCAACTGAGCCCAAAGCGTCCGAGGCCAACCACCAAATTCAAAAGAAAATAAGGCAGGCGTTAGGAAAATAAAACACGCCATAAGTCAGCAGCATAAAGAACCAGATGTCTCAAAATCAAAGAAAATCAACCAGGAAAACATGGGCTGAATCAACCCCGCGGGACTGCTTCTGCAGTACAGGTTTGATTTTATATCATTGTTTGACCAAAATTATTAAAAGTCATTAGTTTTTCGATCTAAGAGATAGGGAGTTGAAGCCAGTTGAAAATTACTACAAAAACTATAAAGAACAATGTAATTAAGCAATAAGCAATTTCTTCTTAATCACAAAACTAATTAAAACATGTTTGTCTCCCACAAATCTTTTGTAGTATAGCATTATATGTAAGCGACAAAAACAATGGGATCAACCTTAATGATTAATAATAAAAGAATTGAACATCTAATCTTAATCTAGTTCTTGTTTTACTTTATTTGATTTGATAAATCTCTTCCGGGAGAAGCCTTATCATATGCCGAAAGGCAAGAGGCTTGGGTCTAGTATTAGCATATTTAAGTTTTCAGCTTCTGATTTCATCATCTTAAACCAAAGACATTTGACGAAAATCACCAGATCCAAGAGCAAGTAATGTTGAATATTAAAAGACGAGACAAGTTGGGAATCGTAAATTATGAGCATATATGAAGTTAACATCTGGAAAAATTTAAAAAGAAAATGCAAAAAAGGGGCAGCCCATTGCAAATATTAATGAACAGGGCGGTGGTGCAGAGACATATACAGACAGATGAGAGAAGTGGGCATATTTTGATTTTTCATTTTCTTTGGGAGAGTCAGTTGGCATTCAATTTAATGGTGACCACTAAGATTAGTCAACTTACAATAAATATGGTACCATATACTTATACTTTGTCACCTCATCTAAACAAGTACCCCAATACCCTGTAACTGATTTTCTTGAATCTAAACAAGTACCCCAATCAGAATCTGAGTATGCTTTTAACTGAAATTGTCTTTTAGAGGAAAGGAAAATACCCTGACCAATGGTGCCTTTCAAGTATCTGAGCACAGGATGAGCTACTTGAAGGTGATCTGTTGTCGACTTGTCAAGAAACTGAGCGAATTGTTGCACGGCAAAACTGATGTCAGGCCTGGTAGAGGTCAAATACTGAAGCTTCCATACCAATTTTCTGTAATTAGTAGCATCTTCTAATGGAACACCTGAATCTTCAGTCAACCTTGTTTCTGGTAAAATAGGAGTTGGTATTGACTTAGAATCAAGGAAATCTAGATCCTTCAACAAATCTAGTGTGTATTTCTTTTGGCATATATTAATCCTTGCTTTCGATCTTGCAATTTCCAGCCCGAGAAAATACTTCAGCTCCCCTAAATCTTTGACACTGACTAGCTCATGTAAGTGTTGTTTAATCTTAGATACTTTTGCAAGATCATTGCTAGCTATGCTTATGTCATCCACATAGACTAGCAAAGCAATAAAAGAACTACTCACATTTTTAACAAACAAGGTATGATCTACTTGAGACTGTGTAAATCCATATTGCAGTAGAGATTCAGTAAACTTTAGATTCCACTGTCTGCTTGCTTGTTTTAACCCATTTAATGACTTAACCAACTTGCAAACCTTATTTGATCCTGGTAAATAACCTTCTGGTAACTTCATATACACCTCTTCTTCAAGACCCCCATGTAAAAAGGCTGTATTAACATCACATTGATGCAAAACCCACCCGTGCATAGCTGTTAGTGCCAATAAAGTTCTAACAGTTGCCAGTTTAGCTACTGGACTAAATGTGTCTAAGAAGTCAATATCATCCTATTGAGTATATCCCTTCGCCACCAATCTTGCTTCATATCTTTCGATAGATCCACCTGGCTTTCTCTTAATTTTGTAAACCCACTTACATCCTATGGTATTCTTGCGAGGTGGAAGATCAACCAATTTCCAAGTTTGAGTCTTCTCCAAAGCTGCAATTTCTTCAGACATGGCCTGCTTCCAATTATGATCAGTGGAAGCTTCTTTGTAAGTTTAAGGTTCCTTGTCATTGTCAATTGCAACTACTAAGGTCATATGTTTAGTAGAGATTTTATCATAAGAGAAAACAGTAGAAAGGGTATGTGGAGTAGTTTTCTGAGTTTGTGCACATTTATAATTGGACAAATGTGGGGGAAAAGTTTTTATTCTTGTGCTTCTTCTCAATTCTGGTTGAGTTTGATTTGTAGAAATTTGTGGTTGAGTATTGGAAATAGTCTCTGAAGTGTTTTGAAGATGAGTACTTGAAACTGGAGATTAAATGTCAAAAAAATTCTGGGTTTGTGGATGAACATTATGAACATGTTCATCAGGCTGATGAACACTTGGTGAAACTGAGCTATTTGGTGAAGTGGACTGAGTTTCTGCACTATTATTATTGTGGAAATCCTCATTTATATCATCTAAAACTGCAGAATTATCACAAACTGGTAAAATCACAGATTTTGCATTCTTATGCCTTATAAACTGCAATTTATCAGTTTAAGCATAAGATGCAGAAAAGGGGAAAATATGTTCATAGAAAGTAACATCACGAGATATAAACTCCTTTTAAGACTCTAAATCAAATAATTTGTAGCCTTTGACACCAGGAGCAAAACCTAAGAAAATGCTTTTAATGCTTCTACTATCGAACTTATGCTTAATGTTACTGTGATTTGAAGCAAATGCTAGAGAACCAAAGACTTTTAAATACTCAATATGTGGAGGTTCATTAAACATTTTCTGAAATGGAGATTCATTATTAAGAACAGGTGTAGGTATACGATTGATAAGAAAGACAACATGAAGAACACAATATCCCCAAAATTCTATTGGTAGATTAGATTGAGACCTTAAAGATCTAGCAACATTGAGAATATGTTGATGCTACCTCTCAACTACACTGTTTTGTTGAGGGGTTTTGATGCATGAAGTTTGTTGTAGAATACCTTTTGAATTATACAATGAAGACATGTTGAATTCCTGATCGTTGTCAGTCCGAATGCACTTGACATCTGCATTAAATTGTATTTTTGCTATTGAGACAAAATTATGCACTATAGGACGAGCTTCAGATTTATTCTTCATGAGATAAACCCAAGTAAACCTACTAAAATCCTCAACAATGGTAAGGAAGTAAGTCTGTCCTTTAAAGGTGGGAGCATAATTGTCTCCCCAAATATCAATGTGAATCAATTTAAAATACCTATGACTAATAGAAGTACTAACAGGAAACAGACTACGTTTATGCTTAGACATGTGGCAGATTTCACATAAATCAACAGGAACAGAAGAAGGAACAAGCAACTTTAATCTCGAATATGAAGGGTGACCTAGTCGATTATGCCAAAGAATAGAAGTGTCATTATTACAATTAGAAACATCATTAACATCATGATTACAAGCAAAATCATTATTGGAATGTGCAACTGGACAATCAACAAGAATAGAAGTACTATAAACAACATTTGAATGCTTAACAAGAATATCAGAAATAGCATTGTGATGCTTAATATGATCATAAACATCAAAAATAGTAACAACATAATCAATTTGCAATTTGTAAAGGCCTTGAAGTCTTTTAACAGCTCCAATCATCTTCCAATGATTGATATCATGAATTATACAATGAGAAGACACAGTGATTAAGCAACAATGAAGATCAGTAGTTAGTTTGCCTACAGAAATGAAATTAAAAGTAAATTCAGGAACATAGAGCACATTGTAAAGAATCAAATAATCATTAAACTTTACAGTGCTTATGTGTGTGACTTGCACATGAGTATTGTTAGGCAAACCAACATATACATTATGAACTTTTCTATAAGAAGAAAAAGAAGTAAGATGACAAGTAATATGGTCAGTAGCCCCTGTGTTTATGATTCAATCAGACATAGAATTGTTCTTGCTAGTAAAAGAATTTAAGGATATCTTTGGATCTAAAACACAGTTTGCAATGAAAGAATCACCACAATAGTTACCATAAGATGAATTAACAGAATTCTGAGGAAGTGCAGCAACTACATTGACATGATGTTGAAGAAGAGTAACAGTTGCATTGACTTGATGAATCTGTGGTTGCATCAAATGCATGAGTTGCTCATACTGGCCCTTTGTAAGTTGAAATATTTCATCTTTGGCTGTGTTTATTTGGCCGTTTAGACTGATCACTGGACTATACAGTGTTAAATGATGGCTTAAGTGTAAATGTCAGTCCGAGCAGTTTGCTTATGTGGCACCTGAAAGCCCCAGTAAATCGGAGTGTTTCCGCTGGGGCAAAATGCTCCAGCGGACACTGATTCATTGTTTTGCCCTTTTTTTGTTTTTCTTCCCCTTTTTTCTTTTGTTTTGTCGGTTTGTCCTATATATATATATATATTATAATAAAATGAGAGGAGGTTTTTGTTTTTTGTCTTCTTGTGTAATGTAATAACTAATAATAATATATAATATATAATAAATTAAAAAGTAGATTAATGTTTCGTTTTTTCCCCTTTTGGCCTGATTACTCAACAACTTTTTTTTAGATCTTTTTCCTTTGTCTTTTTTTTGTTAAGAAAAAATTTATTAACATTTAAATTTTATACAATCATTTATAAATATTTTTTCATTTATAAATATAATACTTATATAAGTTACTATTTATAATATTTCAATTTTCATTACACTAGGTAACAACAATTCATAATGCCCTTAATGGTCATTTTACATGTTAATCTCATCGTTACCGCTGTTTTCACTTAATACATACGTTCCACCGCTAATTATATTCCCATCTGTACAGTATCTAATCTCATCTATACAGTGTATCTCACCATTTCAGTTCAAACGGAGCCAATCGCACCGCTCTACTAAACGCAGCCTTTGTCAGTAGTCTTCGTAATAGTTATGGAATCTTCCAAGACTTCAACAACATTAGCATTATGGATAGGCCTCTTTCCTTTATAATTGTGATTATAGCTCTGTGGAAAACCATGTTTCTTGTAATATTTGTCTATAGTATGCCCCTCTTGACCATAGAATGAGCACTGAGGTTTCTTGGAGTTGTTGAAAGTCTTATTTGCCATGGGCACAGGTTCACCCTTAGTAGGCATAGTTGTTTTCACAGCCAGAGCATTAACATCAGGGACAGATTGAGTAGAAAACATTGCAGATCTTGTTGTATAACAAGAGAGTAAGCTTTGTTTAGTGAAGGCGAAGAATCCATCAGCAAGATTTGGGTTTTGACATTCGAATAAAGATCAAAGAGTTCCTTGATAAAGATTATAACTTGGTCATTCTCATGAAACTCTCTAACTTTCTTGGCTAAAGTACAAGAACAAATAAGAGCACAAGCACATGAAGTAATCGACCTCAAAATATGTAATTCATCCCACAAGACTTTCAACTTAGTGAAGAACTCATGAACAGAGAGAGAACCTTGAGTACAAGTATGAATCTCAAGTTGAAGATCAGAAATTCTAAAAGAATTAGTTTGTGAGAAACGTGATTTGAGATCATTCCATATATCTATGGCTAAATCTAACCAAATTATTGACTGAGCAATAGAAGGGTACACAGAATGAACCAACCAAGAAATGACAAGGTTGTTGCATCGTTGCCAAGCTTAGAACGAAGGATCTTCACGAAAGGAGCCGGCAGAGATCCATCAATGAAATGAAGCTTGTTCTTTGTGAGTAACGCCATTTTCATGGCACGCTGCCAAGAATGGAAATTAGGTCCAGTGAGGATTGTGGAAACCAACACCAGTGTAGGATTTTCACTAGCATGAATGTAATAAGAACTTGAGGGAAAATCCTCAGGCCGAGAAGTTCCAATAGTTGCCATTAAAGGAACAAGATAGAGAAAAGATTAATGAATTTTGGAGAAAGAAACATGTTTGGTTTCCGAGAAAAAGAAAGAAAATTCTGGAAAGAAACCCAGAAAATATCAAAACAGTGGAAGAAGAAAGAGTAAAGCGTCTGATACCATAACAAAGTATTACAAAATGAACTTAATGAAAGGAAAAATTTGTAATTCCTACTTATAAACTATGGCTTATATACAAGTAAGTAGCTATAAACTAGGAATAACTAACTAATAGATTTACTTAGGCTCTGCTTGTTAAATTAAGTACTGGAAATTTAAGTATTGAATCTTTATGGCTACTGAATTTAATACTAAATTTGTGGTGAAAAAACTGTTTGATAAGTTACTTAATTTGAAATGTAAGAAAAATATTTTTGTTGATATTTTTGTATGAAAATATTTCAAAAATACATTGGTAACAATTAAAAAAGGAAAGAATTATTGATAAAAGGAAAGAACATAACATTAATGTTTGAATCTTTCCATAAATAATATTGTTGAATAGAAACCTTATACCTACTTTTTATTTCTAATGCTTTTTCATTGAAAATTTTAAATTAAGTGATTTTCTAACCTTAATTTTAAATTTTAAATTTTCATTGATTTTCATTTTCAATGGTTTGAAAATTTTCAATGGTTTATCAAACAACCCCTTAATCTCTAACACTTTTGGTGAAAATTTACCACGATTGTCCAATAATATGCGAGTGACATAAATGTAATAATAATAATAATATTATTAATTGTCAATTAGTAAAATTTAGAAGCTAATCTTCTCTTAAGCTATGGTTTCTCCAGTTTTCCTTCCTGGTGAGGACTCTGTTTTGTCTATGTACAAATTGATTTCCTTAGATAATTCTGTTGAAAATCTTAAGGATCTGTTGGTTACGTTAAAGTTATCGTTTGATCGTATATTTCAAATTCAAATCTGGGTTCGTTGCTCTTTAAAAAGCTATTTGGAAGTTCACCACCATGAGTGGTTCTGGTGGCTTTTCCATAGTTTCGGGTGGTTGTGTGCTAGATCAATATTCTTTACAAAAAATTCCTTTTTGCTAGAAATGGAGACAGGCAATCTATCTAATATGTATTCCAAGCTCTCTATCAATGAGGGGGAGCAAGGAAAGGTGGTGATCGAGAAGGGTTGGTTGGATGATATTGTTGGTGATGCTGAGTGGTTTTGCCTTATTGCGAAGCTATTTACCAAGAAAAAGATTAAGGCGGATATTTTGAGAAGTGTCTTTTATCAGGTGTGGGGTTTGGAGAAAGGCCTGATGGTGAAGGAAGTTGGGGACCAACTGTTTTTATTCCAATTTGAGGATGAGTTGGAGAAAGACAAGGTGTATGTCAATCAACCATGGATGTTCAACAAATCTTTGCTGTTGTTCCAGGAGTATGGGGGATTTATGCTCCCAGAGGAGATCCAATTTGTTTACTGCCCATTCTGGGTAAGAGTGTACAAAGTCCCGCCTCGTCTGATGGATGAGATAATTGGATTGGCAATAGGTGAGTCCCTGGGCAAGGTGATGGAGGTTGATGTCTCGGATGGGAGATTCATCAGGCTCTGGGTCAATATTGATGTTACAAAGCCATTGCAGACTGGAACATTTCTTTCTCTTCCGGAGGATGGAGGGGAATTGGAGGTGAAACTTTTTTATGAGAAACGTCCCGATGTGTGTTGGGTCTGTGGTATGCTTGATCACCTTGAGGGAGATTGTTTGCTTGCAGCTCAAATGAGGAAAACGCAGGGTTATGTGGAGAGGAAATTTTATGAGTCATTGATGCAAGAGATTCCAACGATGGGGTCTCCTCGTTTTGAGGGAAAAGAAAATGGAGGAATAAGAAGGACTGCTATGAGTCCGGGATTTACGGAAGCTGCTGGAGGAGTTTCTGTTAATAGCCAACGGTTTAACAATGGCCGGCCTTCACCACGGCATTCAGGGAGCAGAGGAGTCCGTATCTCCGAGTATGTGCTGGCGGCTGTGGAAACAATGCCGAGAGGTATCCGCTACCACGTGGATAGCCTTGTGCTTCATGGCAAGGCCGTAGCTCGTGCGTTGGAAGAGGGGAGTGAATCGTGTGATGGGAGGTCCGCTAATCAAGGGCAGTCGGTTTTGCAAGATAAGGACTATAGGGGAGTTGCTGAGCTTCCATATGAGGGACCTATAGTCGATCATGGGCTTGTGGGCACTAGTAAGGTGGCGGCTGAGGAGATTAATCAGGGAGATGGTATGTCAATAAGGGTGACACAGGTTCAAGAGCACGTTGAGGAAGTCAATCATACCAACACTAGGATTGAGGATGTTTGTTGCCGCTTAAAGTGGGGAATGACTCTGTAGAGTCTATGGCTCCAATGGGAAAGGACTCCACGAATATAGGGGATAAAATCTTAGATGCTGGGAAATTGGCCTCTATTTTGGGCCAACTAATTCCTGGAGTTGGGCCTGCAAGTGGGTCCAATAATGTTGGTGGACTGGGGTGTAATGATGTGGATCGAAAAAAGGAAGGAGGTTTGAAAGGGGCAGAGCAGATCGAAGACAAGGTGAAGCCATCTTCTTTTGTTTTCGCAGCAGGATCTACAGGGAAGCAGAATTTGGGGCGCAAGTGGAAAAAGGCAGCTAGGGTATCTGAGAAATACTCGTTTGATTTCCTAGCTCAGGCTTCAAATATTAAGGATGGGAGAAAGCGCTCGAAAGGGATCTGCTTGCTGGATACTGGCGAGATTGGAAGCACAAAGAGATCAAGGGAGAATGATTCACAGGTGGAGAATCGGGGTCAGGATGCAGATGAGGCAGATGATCAAGCTAAGGAAACGGCGGAGGAGCGGAGGCTCGCCTCTGCCGGGAGAAATGAATTGCCTAGCTTTGAACTGTCGGGGTTTGGGATCTCCTCGAGCAGTTCATATTTTAAACGATCTAATCCGATATAATTCTCCTCATATTGTATTTCTTTCTGAAACAAAAAGATCTCAATCTGAGATGGAATGGATTAGGATTAGATTGAAGTTTGACAATTGTTTTTCGGTAGATTGTAATGGTAGAGCAGGGGGCTTATCCCTGCTCTGGAATAATGAAATAAGTATTTCTCTGTTGTCCTACTCGATGAATCATATTGATGTCCATGTTAATCAGCACTTGGCAGATTCTTGGCGGTTTACAGGTTTTTATGGGGTTCCAGAAACATCTAGAAGGAATGAGTCTTGGAGGCTAATTCGAAATTTGTTTACCCAAAGTGATTTACCTTGGCTAATTATGGGGGATTTTAATGAAATTTTGTCTTTGGAAGATAAGAAAGGGGGTGCTCTAAGACCTCAATATTTGATGCAAGCATTTCGAGACACTGTTGATTATTGTAGATTATTGGAACTTCCTCTCCAGGGACCTAAAATGACATGGCATAGGAGGATTAATGGGGAAGTGGTGTTTGAAAGATTAGATCGCTGCTTCGTTTCGAACTCATGGTTGGAGATGTTTAGTAATAGCTTTGAAAAACATATTCCTTCCTCCATTTCTGACCATATTCCGATTATAGTTAGAGTCAGCCAACATTTGGAATCAACGAATTTAAAGAGTAGGAGATTTTGTTTCGAAAACATGTGGTGCTCTCATAGTGGTGTTTTAGAAGTAGTAAGAGACGCTTGGGAGGACCCGATTAATATTGGAATAGTGGAACAAATTAATTGTTGTGCTAAGAAACTGGCGACTTGGGACAGGGAGGTGTTTGGTAATATAAAGAATTCAATTGCAAGGAAGAAACGTGAATTCCAGGAGGTGTATCATGAAGCTCAATTAGGAGAGGGGGCAGAAAGGTTAAAGAAGTGTCAAGAAGACCTTAATGAATTATACAAACATGAAGAGACAATGTGGAGGCAGCGGTCGAAAGCTTCTTGGCTTCGGGAGGGAGACAGAAACACGGAATTTTTCCATTCTTTAGCTTCGGCTCGGCGTAACAAAAACTTGATTTTGGGTATAAGGGATGGTGAGGGGCATTGGAGATCCGAGTTTCGAGATATTGAGAAGGAATTGGTTGGCTATTTTCGTGACATTTTTTCTACTTCTAGCCCAACAGTAGCCGATGTTGATACTGTGGTGAATAAGGTGAAGAATGTATTATCTTCTGATATGCGGGCTCATTTGGAGAAAGAATTCACTAGGGAGGAGATTCGTCAAGCGGCTTTTGAGATGCAGCCTCAAAAATCTCCGGGACCGGATGGGATGACTCCCATGTTCTTTCAAAAGTTCTGGGAAATTGTGGGTGAGGACGTTACTGCCATGGTTTCGTCATTCTTAAATGAAGGTACTCTGCTTCCTAATATTAATGACACTTGTATTGTATTGGTACTGGAAGTAGATTCCCCAGTATTGGCTAAGGATTTTAGGCCTATTAGTCTTTGTAATGTGATTTTTAAAATTATATCAAAGACATTAGCCAATAGAATGCGTGTAATTTTACCCGATTTAATTGGGGAAAATCAGAGTGCGTTTGTCCCAAATAGGATGATCTTTGATAGTGCCATGGTAGCCTTTGAAACGGTACACTTTATGAAGAATAAAACTTCAGGACATAAGAAGCATATGGCCTTGAAGTTAGATTTAAGCAAGGCCTATGATAGGGTGGAATGGATTTTTCTGGAGAAAATAATGTTTAAGATGGGGTTTCCCTCTAAATGGATTTCGCATATTATGGTGTGTGTCAAGACAGTTACTTATTCTGTACTTATTAATGGACAAAAGAGTGAATGTATTATGCCCACTCGGGGCATCCGGCAAGAGGATCCTCTAAGCCCATATTTGTTTCTGCTTTGCATGGAAGGATTATCATCGATTCTTCAGTGTGCTGTTGCTGATGGATTAATTGAAGGTGTTGCAGTGAATAGATATGCTCCAAAAGTCTCTCATTTATTTTTTGCGGACGATAGTCTTTTATTTCTCCGAGCTTCTTTTAATGAATGTGATATTGTAAGGGGTTTGCTTCGGAAATTTGAGTTAGCATCGGGCCAGCAGATAAACATTGATAAATCTACTGTGATCTTTAGTAACAATGTTTCAGAGGATTTAAGGAATGGAATTATGCAATATCTGGGAGTAGGAAGAATTTTGGAGTCCGATAAGTATTTAGGATTACCAATTATGATTGGTAGAGCAAGGAAAAGGGAGCTACAATTTATAAAGGACAGGCTTTGGAATCAGATTCGGAGTTGGAATGGTAAACTTCTCTCTACAGCAGGAAAGTCAGTTCTAATAAAGTCGATAGCTCAAGCCATTCCCCTCTACCTTATGAGCTGTTTTAAGTTTCCTAAAACTTTTCTCTATGAGCTAAATATGATCATTGCTAATTTCTGGTGGGGTGAGAGAAATGACCGAAGGAAAATTCATTGGTGTAGTTGGGATAGGTTATGTATCTCAACTCTTGATGGGGGTCTTGGTTTTAGAGATTTCGAGGCTTTTAATTTGTCTTTACTGGCAAAGCAATGTTGGCGTTTGTTACACAATAAAGATTCTCTCTGTTATAGACTGTTAAAGGCTAAATATTTTAGAGGTTCTTGTTTGATGCGAGCCAATATGGGACGGAATCCTTCATTTTTGTGGAGAAGTTTGTTGATAGGAAGATCCGTTCTAGAGGAGGGTTGTCGGTGGCGGGTTGGTAATGGGGCTGATATAAAGGCATTCCATGACAAATGGGTTAATATTCCTCCCATGTTTAAACCAAGACTAAGGGATCCGGAGACTCATATAGGGGATTTGCGTGTTTCAGATTTTATTGATCATCGATCTAAAACATGGCAAATGAATCGATTGGAGGAGGTGTTTATTGATGAGGATTGCTGTAAGATAAGAGGAATGCCTATTCCGAGTCATAGTAGAGAGGATATGTTGATATGGAATCTGGATACTATGGGTAATTTCTCAATCAGATCGGGTTATTTTGTAGCTCGGATGATCCTAGGTCGGAATAATCCCTCAATGATGGACCGAGATCCTTTATGGAGATTACTTTGGAAATCAAAGGTGTATCCTAAGGTGCAGTTTTTTGTTTGGCGATTGGTGAATGGCTTTCTTCCTATTCGATCGATTTTGCAACAAAAAGGAATGGATGTGGAGGAGAGTTGTGTTGTGTGTGATAACGAGAGAGAGACGCTGGCTCATCTGTTCTTCGATTGCCCTTTGAGTAGATCAACTTGGGAGTTGCAGTGTCCTTGGGTGCTTGATTGCTATAGAAGTTGGGGTCACAGACCAGAATTTTGGCAGGATCTAGTGCAAAAGGCTGCCCAACTTGGTTCGATTGATCGCCTATTCTTTGCTTGCTGGTTGCTCTGGCATAATAGAAACAGGTGTTATCATGAGGGTACTTGTGGACTTTCTTTGGCTATATCTTTGAGGATCGATAACCATGTGCAGCAAGCTTTAAGGGAGGGTCAAGTGGAGCATGTACGAGAGGAATGCAGGACTGATATCCAGTGGAATCCTCCTCCATTAGGAGTGATGAAAATCAATGTTGATGCAGCTTTTCTATCCTCTGCCAATAATGCTGGCTTAGGAGTAGTTTTGCGTGATTCGGCTGGGGCGATTTTGTGTTGCAATTTGGATTGTAAGCAATTCATTTTGGATTCTTTGTATGCTGAAGTTTGGGCAATCAAATTTGGGATTCAAGTGGCATTAGCCGAGAATGTTAGGAGCTGCATCATTGAAAGTGACTGTTTAGCAGCTGTGTTAGCAATTAATAATGGAGAGGAATGTAACTGGGAAGGAGTAAGTCTTATTGATGATATTCGGGTTCTAATTAACCTTTTTCACAACATTAAGATTATTCATGTTAGGAGAGAAGCTAATGTTTATGCCCATAGGTTGGCAAAATTTGCTTTGTCAAAAGTTGTTACTTATGTGCGGTACAAGTCTCTGCCACCTGATGTTTTGTAATCCGGATATTTTTTGAATGAATCAGTGTTTTATCTCAAAAAAAGAATAATAATATTATTAACTTGGTCAACCAAAAACCATTAATGACTCGACACTATTGGAAATCCGGTTTCATATTCTGAGGTACATGAGCTTGAAAATGCAGATTTGGGAGGTCCCAAGAAACAATTGCTTTAAACTGTTAAATCCATATAAATTGATTAATTCTTAAAAATAATATCATTAGTTGAGATGGCCGAGTTGGTCTAAGGCGCCAGATTAAGGTTCTGGTCCGAAAGGGCGTGGGTTCAAATCCCACTTTCAACATTTCGATCATTTTATCGCTTTTTTCCATTTGGTCATGGTCTTAGCCCATTATCAGTTGGGTCGCATGCTCTTTTATAAATTGCTTCTCGGAAATTGGGTCTTCAACTCTTCATACACGGGCTTGGGCCTACAAAGTTGGCCAATGCGAACCAGGATCTGAACAAAACAGTTTTTTTTTTTTTTTTTTTTTTTTTTTTTTTAAATTAAATGAACGCTGAACACATTTTTTGTTCAGATGTTTCATCTGATACTGTTTCGAGTTTCGACAATGTTTCAAGCTTATATGATATGAATTAAGAAGTATGAAAATCTATATTTTTAGTTTATTTTATTTCTCAAGAAATTTTCAGAAAAGCAATCCAACACTAGACGAAGTTTGGCCAAGTTTATATTATGAATGAATAAATGAGTAATGTGTACAAGCTCCACGCTCGTCTAATCAAAAGTGGCCTCCAAAATGACACTGTCTCCCTCCGACCTCTCCTACTATCCTGCGTCGCCTCAGCTCCCGAATCCTTATCCTATGCCCGCTCTCTTTTCGCCCGCATTCCTTCCCCTGACAGATTCGCTTACAACACTCTCATCAGGGCCCATGCTCACTCCTCTCCCTTTCACGCCGTTTCCCTCTTCTCCACCATGCGCCGTCGCGGGCTCAACCCCGATCACTTTACTTTTCCTTTTGTTCTTAAAGCCTGCGCTCGTCTACATGTGGGCCACGAGACTCATTCTCTCGTAATTAAACTGGGTTTGGATTCCAACATCTACATACAAAACGCGCTGATCAGCTATTATGGTTCGTTTGGGTCAGTCACGGAGGCACTCTACTTGTTCGATCAAATGCCTGAGAAGGATTTGGTTTCTTGGTCTAGTATGATTTCTTGTTTTGCAAATAATAAATTTTGGTACGATGCGTTGGATTTGTTTCGAGAAATGCAATCAGTGGGAAATTTTAAGCCGGATGAAGTTGTCATGCTCAGTGTAGTATCTGCAGTTTCAAGCTTAGGTGCTCTGGAATTGGGGAAATGGATTGATGCTTTCGTTTCAAGAACTGGGGTGAAACGCACGGTTTCGTTGGGTACTGCACTAGTTGATATGTATTCTAGATGTGGCTCTATTGATGATTCTTTAGTAGTTTTTAATGCAATGCCTGTAAAAAATGTATTGACTTGGACGGTGTTAATTAATGGTCTGGCTGTTCATGGGCGCGCTACAGAAGCGTTGAGAGTGTTCTATGAGATGAAAAAAACTGGTTTGAAGCCTGATCATGTTACATTTAATAGCGTCTTAGTGGCTTGTAGTCATGGGGGACTTGTGGATGATGGATGGCGAGTTTTTAATAGTATGAAGAAGGATTATGGCATGGAGCCTACTATAGAGCATTATGGTTGTATTGTTGATTTACTAGGCCGAGCAGGGATGCTTCATGAAGCTTTTAAGTTTGTGGAAAGAATGCCTATTAGGCCTAATGCAGTTATTTGGAGAACTTTGCTTGGAGCTTGTGTGAGGCATAATGACCTGAAGTTGGCTGAGAAAGCGAAGGAGAAGATTTATGAGCTTGACCCTAACCACGATGGTGATTATGTGCTTTTATCAAATGCATATGGTGGAGTCGGGCAGTGGTTTGAGAAAGCAAATGTGAGGAAATCGATGAGGGAGAAGAGAATTGGGAAGAATCCTGGCTATAGTTTGCTTAATGCGGGGGAGATGATTCATGAGTTTGTTTCGGGAGATAATTCACATTTCAAATCCAAGGAAATCAAACAATTCTTGAATTCAATAATTACTGATCTTAGAGTTGAAGGTTATACTCCCAATACATCCAATGTTTTACATGACATTGAAGAGGAGGAGAAGGAGCAGAGTCTCAATTATCATAGTGAAAAGCTGGCTGTTGCTTTTGCTCTTCTTATGTATAAGGATAGAAGGACCATAAGGGTCATAAAGAATCTTCGAATTTGTTATGATTGCCATTCTTTCATGAAGCATGTGTCAGATAAATTTGACAGAGAAATTGTCATAAGAGATCTAAATCGTTTCCATCATTTTAGCAAGGGAACTTGTTCTTGCCAGGATTATTGGTAGAGTATCTTCCTCTCGGGCAGGGCTCTTGTTCTTTATCAGAATTGCTGGCACTAGATATTCCTCTCTGGCCTCCCCCATCTTCAGCAAGTTTACATTAACATATTGAATTTGGTGGTTTTCAAGCTTGTAGCCGTGCTAGTTTTAATAGGTATTTGGATATTATAGTACTTCTGTTTTGCTCTCTTTTAATCTTTTAAGTTTCTGCCTTTTGTTGCCACTTTTATAATTTTCCATTGTTCAATTACTGTTCCATTCCTTTTTTTAACTATCTCCACAAATTGTTTTGTTGCAGGAAACTTGATTTATTAGCTGATTTGATTCATCAGTCTTACACCGGCAAATGGCCCAAAAGTAACAGCCCAATGGTCTAAAGCCTTTTATTTGCACATTGGTGATTGCGATTTGTAAGTTCAACATCTCTCCTTTCTTTTCTCATTGCGTTTTATTGGACTTTTTCTCTTGGCCCCGTCAATGGGTTGAAGAAATTGAAGATAGTATGGGATTTAATGAGATCCCTTTCTTTATTTCATCTTATTTTGACTTCATCAAACACATGATCTTATGGAATAATTTTGGCCTTTCTTTTTCTCTTGGGTTCTTGCCCTTGGATGCTCATCATATTATATGATTTTTTATTAAAGAAAAAAAAAAAAACCCCACGCTTAACACATCTGAAAGCTCCATTTTCAATATTCTAATGACCAGAAGAGCTGATTTTCTATGCATATAACGATGGTAGCAACTTGTACCTATAACTTGTAAGTATATGATTTATGAATTAAAAAATTCTGACATTTTGGACATGACATGTCGGTAATGGCATCACCGACTGGACTGGATAAGGGCAACAGGGAAACTATGGGCCCCCAAGTTTGCACGTGGTTAGACATTTGGGCTTCTTATTTCCCGCCAAGTTTGATAATTTAACCAAATTTTTTTTTTAAACCAGAGTTGACCTCAGAGTAAACGCTTTTGGCGTGTATTTTCAGTTCAGGACTCAAGAGTCATGTAAAGTTAAGGGGTTGATATCTCTCCAAGTATATAATCAGCCACTGCCACATAATCATTATTTACTTCTTTCTTACTAACTACTATTTTGGTTGCATACGTAATGGACAAAGTTTTGGACACGCTCGTTGATGGAAGTTGTTTTGTTGTTTCCCCTTTGGCATTCTCTTTTTGGTTCATATATTCTCCTGTGTAAAATGACGTACCTGCATAATTTAATTATATTTTGTTCCTTAGTTGCCATGAAACCAAACATAATATAACTTGTTTAATTATCATCAAACTTTAAGATAAGAAATCCCCAACTTGAAAGACTTGCATGTAAAATGCAACAAACCCAGTTGGGAATGAAGGAAAATAATTTCTAAAAACTTGGGAAATTTTGGAGTATTATTTTAGATTTTAGTACGTAGATTTGGTTTGTTGCCTTCGCTTGCCTAATGGCTAATGCCCATGCCATTGGCCAAGTCAACTACTAGTCTCGAGGGAAAGCTAAAATGATCGAGTCAGACATGACGTGCACAACTTAAAATACACGGCCGAAAAAGGCCCTCTGACGATGATTCCATGAGGACGTCCTTCCTCGCCTTATAAAAACAACAGATTTCTAAAGGAAAAAGCAAACTGGAAAAAGATTGGCAAATTAAAAAGAAAAAAAAAGGAAAAAGATGAAGATCATGTTTTGAATAGCAGCAGGA
Source organism: Corchorus olitorius (assembly GCA_001974825.2). Lineage (NCBI taxonomy): Eukaryota > Viridiplantae > Streptophyta > Magnoliopsida > Malvales > Malvaceae > Corchorus > Corchorus olitorius. Next base: position 60,777 of record AWUE01017123.1, read on the forward strand.
TTTTTAATACTACTGTACTAAACAAAAACAAACAAATTATTAAAAGCCTGGTGAGTGGTGAGGGTAGTTCCGTTGATTTGGTCCCTTGCTGAAACCTTCTCTTTCTTTCTTTCTTTCTTTCTTTCTCTTTGCTGGTAAAACAAGACAATTTCTGTGAAGGAGCAATCCAACATTCCCTCTTCCTTCTGTTTACAATTCTTACAAAAAAAGGAAAAAAAATCGTTGCCGTTATTGACTTGATTGTTTGTTTGTTGTTTCCTCTCTTCTTTCCTTACTTATTAAAACTCGTAGCATGACAACCTTTCTGCTCATTCTTTATGCTTTCCCATTGCTTTCTTCATCCAAAAACCTTCCTTGTTGCTTTCAACTAAACCTTCAGTCTCTGGATTTCCTGCTTTTCTCTCACTGAATGCAGTTCATCACCCTGTCCATAAATTACATTAATCTAAGGTAATCACTTTTATAGTTTCTTTGTATTTTCTAATTCTAATTGTTCTGTTCTACTTGATCTTATCTATATCTTCTTGTTTATAAATTTGGGATGTTTGCAGATAGCATATAAATCATGTCCTTTTTACCGGCACGAAAAGGGAGACACAGACAACGCTATGAGGATCATTTGAGGCTTGTTTCTGGGTAAATCTCAAAAAAACTTCACAACTTTTTTCTTTTAAATCTCTGATTCCTTGTTCTTGCCTGTTCAAAGCTCAATAATGCAATACTAGACATCATTTTCCTTAGTTTTGTTAATTGATAGCAACATAATTTCAGGTGAATAGTGTACTGTCTATGTCTTCCTTTGAGATCTTTAAGAATTAGTGGCAAGCATCATTCTTTTTCTTAGTGCTTGTTTCAAACAGAAAAGAACCGTACGTGCCAAATTACTGTTGTGAACGTGATATAGTGCTTTTTGCATTTCTTATAAACAATTTCTGATAAACATTAATCACTAGAATTGAGATGGACCCTTGCATTGACTTTCTGTGTCCTGTCCCCTGTTACCGTCCTCATATTCAATTTCCTCATCCATTTTTTTCCACAAGGAATTTATGAAAGATAATAAAAAATAAAAAGAAACACGCATGTTCATGCTTTTAAAACTAAAGAAGATAAGATTAGAATTATTAATGTGATGCATTACAATCTTTTTGAAGGGTTTGGGTTGGAGGTGGACAAATGCTGGATTGACTTGGTTAATTGACACCTAAGTCTAATAAATTATGACATCGATCTAATTATTGCTCTGTTTTCTGTAGCAAATTAAGATGGTTTTCTTGTCATAAACTAGATGCGCTAGTCACTTGAAATTTCTTGTGAAGTCTGTAAAATTGTTATTGGTGTTCATGTTTCCATGTCACCTATTGTTCTTGAATTATAGAGTTGCTGTTTGGGAAATAGATTGACTTATGGGAAACCCTTGAAAGTGGTCTAACATCAGCTGCTACCTCACACGCTAGTTATTAGAGATACAAGTTCTCCTTATATAATAAACAGCTGCAAAGCTGCTTTTGTTGTAGTCTCTTTTACTCACCAGTTGGCTTTTCTGGTGCGAAAATATAGGTGCATTCCATACAGATTCGAGACGGATGTTGATGACAGAAACGGAAATGTTAAGAGCAGGATCACTGTTCTCATGATATCTACACCAAACCGTGATGATCTTGTGTTCCCTAAGGTATAATATGCTAACTGACTTCTGATAATATAAAACTGTATAACAATGGTATGGATGGAATTTTGAGTGTCAAAGTTGTTCAATCCATTTTGTGATTGTCAGGGTGGATGGGAAGATGACGAGACTGTTCATGAAGCTGCCTGTCGTGAGGCCTTGGAGGAAGCAGGAGTTAAAGGACGACTTGACGTAGGTTTCAATATTCCTTCCTGTCATAGGCATTAGTATCTACTCATTTAATCTAATGTCTGTTTGGATTTAGAACAAATTATTTAATACTGATTTTGTGTGGATACTAGATTTATTCAACTTCTTTTCTTTTAGATTAGTGCTAGTAATTGAATTGACTTGCATAGTTCAAGTTGTTTTACAATTAGTAATGTAAAGAGTATACAGTGTCTTTTATAAACTGCCATGGCTTGTGGCTAATGTAGGAAGAGAATGGGAATATTCAGGGCTAGCTAGGCTAGACTTTAGTCTCGCGTGTCCAGCCAATCACAAAGATTTTAAGTTTTATGCAGAAGAACGAGAGATACATATACTTTAAGTTGAAAGAATAATGTTATTAAAGTGTGTTCATTACCTCTCTTTTGTTCCTTAATCATTGGCATGAGGCAATGCTCAAGGAGTAGCTTTGGCTAATCTTGCTATGTTTGATACAGTACTGCATCTGAATGTGTTGTCCAACATATGTCTCTTCCAGGATTTATGCAACTAAAGAATTTGACTAGTTTCAATTGTAATCTGTCAGCACTCAGCATAAACTGGCACGTGGAGGGTATCCAATTTGGTGAAATTTTTTAATATATTTAATGAACCTAAACGTTTAAGTTTTACTTATCAGGTGGTACAAGCTCAATGACATTATGAAAACAATTGACTCTGTTCACTCAAATAATGAACCTAAATGTTTAAGTTTTACTTATCAGCTGTGAAATACATATGCTGTTCATGACTGTATAACAGCTTCCCTTTCATAAACACATGGTTCAGCTGCTGGACAAGTTTCAACATCATTCAAAATAATTCTTGCTTTAAATTGCCACCTTATTATAGATTTCTAAATGGACTGCGGTTTTGTTTGGTTCCGAAGTTTTTTACTACAGATATATGTTTGCTAATGTAGGAACTTGTATGAGTTTTCAATCTGATTATTAACATATTTACATGCTTTTATTTCTTTCTACTTCTACCTCTGCACAAATTCATGGCTAAGTGCCAATGGTGACAGGTGCAGTTGATGTAGCAGCTTATCATTTATCATGTTGGTCTTACATTCTTTGCATGAATTTGTATTTGCAATAAACAATGGAGTCATTTTTCACTTTCAGGAGACTCCACTGGGAGTTTGGGAGTTTAGAAGCAAGAGCAGACAGAATAGCTGCAGCCTTGAAGGTGGTTGTAGAGGTTATATGTTTGCCTTGGAGGTGACTGAAGAACTCGACTCATGGGCAGAGCAGACTAGTTACAAGAGAAAATGGGTCAGTATTAAAAAAAAAAAAAAATTAAGGTTTAACAAAGCTCTAGGAATCTAACTTAGTACCGCAGATTGCACATATTTATCAGATGGAGGAGATTGCCTTATCTTTAAGCATAAGTCCCATTGTACCATTTGTGAAAATTATAACACCTTGACTATATAATCTGCAGTAAATTCACTTCTTTTCTGCCAATCTGATGATAATATAGCTACAATTGATCTATATTTATTAGTGAAAATGTTGTTTTTTTACAGCTTTCCCCAGAAGAATCTTATAAATTTTGCCGGTATGATTGGATGAGAGATGCTCTTAAAGTATTTTTGACAGTGATTCAGAAAGAAAGGATGAGTAATGGGAGGCCAGAAAAGTTGGTGGAGCTGCCAATGTTCGCAGCCTCGGAAGCCATGGCAGAGCATCAGATGTTATCAGCCGGTTGCTCTGGAAAGCCGTCCAGTGTACAGCACCTTGAAGAGTCTTTTACTAAGTGTATTGTGCAGGGTTAATGTGAAGTTAGTAGAACTCCTACACAAATGTTAGTATCAATTAGCTGTTTGCCATCACTTTAATCTGCTGAATACTTGGTCACATTCTATCTTCTAATCTCCTCTTTCTGCTGGTGTAAATGTCTGTCAAAATTAGCAATATGTGGAGGAGAAATAAACTAGATTATGTCTTTGTTAATATTAATGGATTAATTTCAATTTCGAGGGCTGGCCATAGATAAAGCCATATGTGTATTGTTCCACATAGATCTACTTTTTCACGCTTTAACAATTCATTACTCAATATCCCAAATATCTAACACGTTTTACAAAAATACAGTATCATAATAATTTATTCTTAAAACAGATTTTCCCCATCAAATTTGATGGAAATAGTCTGCACAAACTACAATTATAATAATGGTTTTTTTTCCCTCCTGAATCACAACCTACACCGCCAATTCCAAGGATGTAACCTGTTAATTTGGAATTGTATCCCTTCCTCTGATACGTTTAGAGGAATAAAAACTTTTGATTTTAATTGACAAAACACTAACACAAAAGACTTGAAGTTTTGGGTATCAACCTTGTATTAGCATAAACTAGATTTTGGCCGGCGCGTCGCGCAGGTTTAGCTTCCTAAATGCGTTGCCAGATAGATATCATGGCATAATCTAAACCAAACATGAACAACGACAGCGTTTCCAGATAGATATCATGGCGTAATCTAAACCAAACATGAAGAACGACACATGGACAGGTAAATCATGATAGAGTTGGTTCTTGAACTTGCAAATAGTAAAACGCGTTTGAATTGGAGTATATATATCATTCCATTTACAGTGACTTTATGCAGTAAAATTATCAGATGCTTTTGCTGATTTTGACATGAGTACATACATTATTATCAAAAAAAGACACGAGTGCGTACTATAAAAACAATTAGTATACTTTATATCTTTATTTATTCTTTTTCAGTGGTGACATAAATGAGTAGCCTTTTACTATTAAAATCAAAAGATTTGGGTGGAATAGGAAGTCCAAAACCTTGAGATTAAAAGGAGGAGGATTATAATTGCGTGTAAGCTTGTGTTTGTACTTTGTAGATATCATGCAAATGCTCATTACGAGGAGATGCTCATTCAACAACAATGATGCTGTTCAACATGCTTTCATTATGCAAAAGCAATGCTAAGCTTAACAGCCTTTGCTATGAATTTTGGGGAGTTTTGGCTGATTGTTTAGCTCTGTACTACAAACTCACTTATCATAAAAATCTGATAAGCACCCAAGTCTAATTCTAATGAAGAAACATTACTTAGTTCAAGTATAGAGAAACTGAACGGGCGAATAGAGTCGACAGTTTAATGTAATTACAAACAAAATAGAGAAATCGATAACAAACTTATATCTTTTTTCAAGATTTTGCGACAACCACCGCTAATCCAACCGAACTGGCAGCCATGGTTGCAAGGCCAGTGTCTAGAGGTAAGTTCTTCTAGTTTGCTAACAAAGATTGGCCTACCTGCATCATACACGATTCTTCAAATTCATCGATTTGACAGCAACAATTTGAAAAAATGACACCGATGCTCATTCATTTTCATATTTGATAAAAGTTAGTGCTTTTGAACATGCTTTCCTCTTTGCTGAAATAAGAAAACATGTCAGCACTTACATTGAAATACTAAACTGAAAGGTAAGGAAGAAACAAATATCTGTGAAAACTGAAAAGTATATATCCAAAGGAAGGCAAATATTAAACTAGGTCTCAACTCTCAACTCTCAAAGAAGCAAACCCAAGTAACCGAGAAAGCTAGCCTTAAACAATTTATGTTGCCGACCAAACAGACTGATGAGCAAAAATCAATAATTAACATGAAAAATTAATTGAACATGATACAAACATGTATAAGTCATATTTGAACATTAATTATCACTAAAAGCCTAGAACATTCCTTCTAAATCATTATTTGAAAACTCAGAACAAAGACCCCAAACGCATCATTGGAACAAAACATAGCTTGGCAAATGGCAGAACAGATGTTGAGACTTGCTCTACTGTCCCATAAAGCAAGATGAAAGTAGAGGGAAAATATATAACAATAAGCTGCTAAGTTTAAAATTTAAGCCAGAAAGAAAAGCCTAATGTTGATGCTTTTAATAGCTTGGTTATGTTTCTGCAGAAATTCATTATGACCACTACAAGAAAACGTTGATATAGGGGCGTTTATTTAGCGGCGTCTAACAAAACGCTGCTATATGATTTTTTGAAATTGACTATAGCGGCGTCTGACATGAAGACGACGCCATTTAGTAGCGTTTTGATAGAAAGATGCCGCCATATTAATATATGGAGGGAGAGATTTTTTTCTCTTTTTTTGAAGGGAAAAATTCCCTCCCCAAAAACAAAGAAAGTTTCCAACTCTACGCCTATAATATATAGCGGCGTTTTGACATCAGACGCCGCTAAGTAGTGGCGTCTAGAAAAGGAAACGCCGCCATTTTAATATATGGAGGGAGATATTTTTTTTCCTTTTTTATGGAGGGAAAAATTCACTCCCCCTTAAAACAAAGAAAGTTTCCAACTCTACGCCTATAATATATAGCGGCGTTTTCTCATCAGACGCCGCTAATTAGTGGCGTCTAAGAAAGGAAACGCCGCAATTGTAATATATGAAGTGAGAGAATTTTTTTTCTTTGTTTTGGAGGGAAAATTTCCCTCGCCTATAATATATATGGTGGCGTCTTGTTAAACGCCAGCGTTTTCCGCTGTAAACGCCGCCATATATAATTTTTTTTGACAAAAATACCAATATTTTGTCAGTTTTTATATGAATATAAAATATATATATATATATTTATATTTATATTTATATAATAAAACCATTTATTATATATAGCGGCGTTTATTGTTTAAGACGCCGCGATCTTCAAAATTTATTTCACCCAAACGACGTCGTTTTGGCTTGTTCAGAGACAGCTTTTAGCTAAGTCAAGAACAACCTTCTTCATTCTACAAATTCCGGCCAAAAATGATCCGATTCTATGGAAAAAAAAAGGGAAATCCGACCATTTGAGCTATCTCTTGCTTAATCAAGCCTAAACCCCATATTATTGACTCTTTTTCCATCCAATCTAATGGGTTTTCTTCATTCTTCATAGTCTAATCTAGTTGTGGAGAAGAAAAGAGAAGACAAAGCTCCAATTTCATTCTTCATACCATTCGGGTTTGTCTTTTTCCTTTAGTTGTTTGATTTTTGTTGACTTTCATGGAATTTTGGTGTTTGTTTTATGTCTAACTTGTCAGAATTTAGAATTTTAGGGAAACTAATGATATGATCATGAACTTAGAAATTTAGAGAGACCATGAATATTTGTGTTGTTATGTCATATATTAATGTTTTAGGTTGTTGTAGAATATAATTATTTCCTATTTATCCAAGTTTGTTTGATGATGTTGTTTAGCTTTATGCATTAGCTTTCAATGCCAAGTATTGATTTATGATTTTGTTCAATGCCATCCATGTATTTATCCAATTAGAAACACATGATTTATGTTTTTGGTAAATGTAAATTTGATGAGGATTTGTTACTTAATGGTGATTGTTATTGAAACGTTGATGTTAGTATAGCTTTTCATTATCTTTGAACACTTTGCCTTTGTAATTTGTTAGGATAAAATAAAAGTGCAATGGACAAGAGTTGGATGCAAAAGGACATGTGTGATCCTGTTTATGAAGCAGGGTTAGAACAGTTCCTTGATTTTGCTTTTAAGAGAAAAAGTTGAGGTCTCGAAATAGTGTGCCCATGAGCTAAGTGTAAAAACGGTTTGTGGCATCAGAGAGACATTGTCCGAGAACATTTAATTGTTGATGGCTTTGTAAGAGGTTATAAGGAGTTCGTTTGCCATGGTGAGGATTTGCCTACTAGAAATTCAAGTTTGCCGGCCACTTCTTCCACAGCTAGTTCAAGTTTAGGAGGTGACATCTTACGAGATGACGTGAGGGGATTGTTGCGTGATGCTTTGAACATGCATGACCGACAATCTTGCCATGAATCTGATCAAGTTGGAAGTGATGCAAATGTAGGTGATTTAAACGAAGATACAAGGGACGAAGAACCTACTATAGAGGCTACAAACTTTTATAAGTTACTTGAAAGCATGAATGAGCCACTTTACCCGGATTCCAGAGTTTCAAAGTTGTCCTTTTCAATAAAGCTCTTGCACTTGAAATGCTTGTCTGGTATGACGGTGTAGACACCCATTTTTGTTCTGTATCCTTCCATTTTAATTAATTTGTTTCTTATTTGGCATTAAGGTCACCTAGGGGATTTTGGTCATTTTTACACTAAGGGCATTTTGGTCATTTGCATACTCAGGTGCATTTTGGTCATTTTGGCATTTTAGTGGGATATTAGAAGTTTCTTTAATATTTAACATGTTTCTTTTACATTTCAAAATCAAAACCCAAAAATATTTTGTCTCTTTTTCGTTCACTGTAAGTTGCATGATATTTTTGTTTACTTTTGATTAAATCACATTCTCATGTCTTATTATCACATTAGCCTTTTGTTTTAGCATATGAAGTCATAGGGTGAAATCATTCTAGAGAAATTGCTAAAACTCAACTTGATTTTTACTAGTTATTAGTTAGATATTTCTCTGCATGGCATATATAGGACATCAAATCATTTCACTAATAATAGGGAGTGCATAATGGGAACTTTGTTTCTTTATTGCCACCAAGATCAAAAAGCAAAAAGGGTTCCATTTACACTTTGTAGTTTATCAAGTACAAGACATTTGCATTTTTATTTTCCTTTCTTAATCACAAAAAAATACAAAAATAATAATCATTTACATTTTCACTTTACAAAAATAGATTCCATTGCATAGCATAGTAATGTAGTCATTTACAGAAATGGGACATAGGGATTACAAGTGGGTTATACATTCATTTTTCTCCTTCCTAGTTTAACTTGGTCATATGGTCATTCTTTTGACCCCAACTTCCTTTCCCCAACCAGAACCAGGTTCAATACAATTGCAAAATAATCCATGTCCCATTCCATGACAGTTGGATTCATCATTCCTCGCCAGCTCACCCCTCTGACAGCCTGATCTTATCTTTCACAACAAACCTGCACAAAGAGACAAAAAAATGGGTGATAGCTAAAATGGAGGAAGGATGCATTGAATCAGGGAGATTCTTTTCTCCTTGAAATCAGTTACTCTCCATCAGAAAAAAGGGATACAGAGAGCTCTAAATCTGGCTCACCACAGACTCAATTGGCAGTCTCTCTCAAAAACACTGGGATCTCTCCCATTTTTCACAAAAAAAAACTCACTGATCAGACCAAAATCATACACCTTTTTATTAGCTTTTTCATATGCTTTTTGAGTGTTTTATGCTTGATTATGCCTTATATTGGTTATAATTGTGTTCATAGGTGTTGACAAGAAGAAAAGTGCAAAATCATCAATTTTGTACCTTTATAGAGCCTTTTTGGATGATTTATGACACAAATATTTTCCAAGGAAGATTTGGATGAAGAATGGAGCCATCATGTTCGTGATTGAAGAGCTTGAAAAGTCAATTTTATGCTTATCAAAGTCATAAAGTTGATTGCTTGGTGTTTTCAAGGCAATGGAGCAAAGACAAGTTCAAGGCAAGAAGACATGTCAAGGTGATGAGCTAAGACACAGCCCATCTGGGTGATTAGGCGAAACACATGGGTCTTCAGACAAACCATTTGGGCACCCAGCTGGAGTCGTGACACTGCCCACTTGGGTTCTCAAGCAAACCACATGGGTGCTCAAGGCAACCATGTGGGCGCCCAGGTGGAGTCGGGGTCCTTGTCCCGCGCACGCCCAGCAGCCAACGTCGACACTCCCATGTCACTTCCTCTTGAAGCTACTTCAATACTTTCCAGATTTGGCGACAGTTTGGGAAAACAGCCATAACTTTTGATCCAGAGCTCCAAAGGAGGCGTATGAAGATGCGTTGGAAAGCTAACTCGAAGAGCTAAAACTTTCATGTTTTGGTCGAAGCCCAGATCTGACGTTTTCATGGGCGAAAATGCCCCTGAAGCCTGCGAACAGAATCTGTTTTGGGCCTGACTTGCGTTTTTGATCAATTGAGCCCATATAATCTATTTGGGTCAGCTTGAAGATATGAAGAACAGCCCAGAACGTCCCTAGGGTTAGTTTAAGTCAGTTATAACTCTAAATTAAACCCTAGGCAACCCCTATATAAACCCTCTTATCCTAGAAACCCTAGCATACAACAAGAGGCGATACTTACACACACAACTTAGGTTTTTGCGGTTTTGAAGAGGAGGCCGCTGCCTCCCTCTTCTCTTCTTATTTTCGTTTTAAGTTTTCCACCTCTCATGGATTGTTTCCATGAGTAGGTAAACTCTTATACTTCTTTTCCTTAGGTATTTTTGATCAATGAATCTATGGTGAGACTTTTGTTCTTAATAATTTGATTTTTCTGTTTGAATATGTTTCTTATCCCTATGCTTCATCTTATGTGTTCATATTTTGATTGATTTGGTGCGCAACTTATCTTGAGATTTATGAATGCTATAGTTAGATTCAAGTTGGCTTGAGTCAAGCTAATGTTGGTCCAAGTGACAATTGTTAATTCTAGGAGTCCTAGGTTCAATGGGATTATCAAACCTTGTTGAAATCTATAGGCCGAGATGGTAATAGATGTAGATGAGTTTGGTATTGATTTATCATGCATGTGGAAAAGAATAATCTTAATGCTTATTCTAGGAAGGGCTGGAACCTTGATCAGAATATTAGAGGTTAGTTTTAGCGAGATGCGGATTAATCTTATTAGCATGTTGGAATTAGCATTACGTTTTGTTCCTATACCAATTATTCAAGTGGAGTTGTTTAAGATGTTAAGAGGATTACTTTATTCCAATGAAAATTGATGTCTACGTCTTAGGCTATATATCGATTTGGGGTAATTTATGATTCTTAATTGATTGCAATTTAAGTCAAATTCATGTCTTGTGTCCATGATCCATGATTTATTAGATCAAAATAATTACCTAAAGGAGAAGAAGTATGTTTTTAATCCATTGTTTTTCTCAAACTATTTTCTTAATCTTTAGTTTTATTTTATTTCATTGGTTTTCAGTTTAATTTGTCTATTTTGAAAAACCCATAAAAATCCCTTTTGGTAAGACTTTCTTTAGTGTGATTTGGATTTAATTTGTTTCCACCTTCTTTGTGGGATTCGACCCCTACTTGCCCTAGCTATTAGTTATTGGTTTGTGGGGATTTATTTTTTTGATTTGATCAACGACCGATCACTCACACACCCGAAAAAAAACTGCTAACTTTTCTCCCCAAAGAATCACACCAGATACACATATACATCAATCTCACCCTTTGATACAGGATTCACAGCCTCTCACTCTCAAACAATCTCTTTTATTTTCTCAAAAAAGGCACACTAAAAAAATCCACACACTGAATCACACTGAAAAATCCATTCTTGACCTCTGAGATTCTCTCTCTCATGAGAATTCAGGAACTCTCCTCACTACACTCCCTGATCAAAACTCTCTGAAGCTCCCTCACCCAAAAGGCACACAACTCTCCAGGCTCTCTCTCACTCAACAAGAAAACAGAAAAAAGTAGAGCTCTCTCGATTCTTCTCTGATCACACACACAAGTTGATATCCTCTCTCTCAAAAACATTGGAATCTTCTTCCACAGTCTCTCTCAAGGATCGAGACTTCTCACCCACAAAAATTCAAGTCACACCGCAGCTCTCTCAATCTCCTCACCCATCGAAACCCTTCACTCATAACAAGCTCAGCCACTCATCTTCCCTCTCACAACCTCTCACAATCTCTCTGACCTCTCCACACACACAAACCCTCTCACACTCTGGACTCTATCATTCACACCACAGACACAATTCAGACCTTTCTCTCTCTCAAAAGCTTCTTTTTCACAAAGAGTTGAAACTAGGGTTCATCACTAAATGTTGGGTATTTACTCTCTAAGGGCTTTCCTTGGTATTTATGGAGAATTTATATGGGAAAGTACTCAGCCCATATAAGATATTAATTGGAATTAAAATCCCAATTAATGACTCCTAAATCCAAGGAAATACCAAAATCCCGTAGATTCCCGATTCTAGTCCTAACATGATTAGGATTCAGGAGCAGTTTTGGTAGAAAATTCATAACTTTCAGATCAGACCTCCGATTGAAGCCCATGAGTACTCGTTGGAAAGCTAAGTCCGAGATCTACAACTTTCCTTTGAAGTCCAAGACCCAGTTCTGCCGTTTTCAAGCCCGAAAATGCCGTTGAAGTTTCTGCACGAATTCAGCAAAATTTCAGGATCCTATTTTAACTTGGATTCTACTCTAGGATGACTTTTAATCCAACTTGGACTCTAAGTTAGACCCCTAAACCGACTTAGACCCCTTTCCAAGTAAGGATTGGAATTCCTAGGGTTATTTCCACTATAAATAGGCACCTCCTGTAACACAAATCATATACTTTTCACACACCAAAATATTTTTCACATAGATTAGTGTTAGATTTAGTTTTTTAGGCAAGGGTGCCGCCACCCCCTATAGCCATAGGGAGGTGCGGCAACCCTAGTATTTTGTCAAGGAGATTTTCGCCCCTTCTAGTTCTGTAAGTACTCTTATGCCGCTCATGGATTTTCCCAAATCCATGAGTAGCTAAATTCTTATACTTCTAATCCTTTGGTGATTTCAATCGATTGATATGGTAAGATTTCTATACTTATAATTTGGTATTTTATTTTTGATAGATAGCATGTTAAACTCTGTTTTATTCCATGACCTTGATTTTTATTGGTTTATGCGGCCGATAAATTGATAATTTGAGAGATCTATTGCTAAGTCAGGTGGAATAGTTAACCCTCGAGTCTGATTGTTTGGTAGCGAATCGTTGACGACTAACCCTCGCTTCGATGAGTTTCTCATGCCAGTGATTGGATTTTATCTGATTGTTGTATGGTTTTACTTGTTAAGCATGTGTAAAAGAACTAATTAAATAGTTGATCTTAATGCTTTGTTGCTTGGTGAATCTTTAAGCCTTAACCGGTAATTGATTTGTTAAGTTAGCAATAGGGGTAATTTAAGCCTTAACCGGTAATCTTATCTAAATAGCATGTTAGGTTTTTCCTAGGCCAGTTATCATCAAGGATTTAATATTGAATTCATCTCTTAAATCAAGGACCCATATTCAATTTGATTGTTTTCTACCATTGGAGAAGAAGTATGCTTTAATTATTGTTTTCTTTCTTATCTGCTATAGTCTTAGATTTAATTTACTTTGTTTTGTTTACTAGTATAATTGTTTTCTGTTTAATTGCTTTCTTTCAACTTCTGTTTTCTGTGTTTTGTTTTGAGATATTTTAAGGATTGTATCTTAAGATAAAGTCTACACCTTTCTCTGTGGGATCGACCCCTACTTCACCTATCTATTTAGTTAGGAGTTTGTTGGGATTTTATTTTTATGATTGCTGACGACCGATCATAAATTTTGGTGCCGTTGCCGGGGAAGGGTAACTTTTTCTGGTTTTTGCCAGGGGAAGGAAAATAGACTAATCTGAAGACGAATCCTGGGAATTTTCTCTTCGTGTCTGCGTTTTTAACCTAAAAAAAAAGATTTTGTTTTGTCCGGTTTTAATTTTGTGTTTGCGTCATAAAAAATTTTTGATTTTTGCGTTTTTAAATTCTTTGTGTCGCGTTTTTTTTTTTAAAAAAAGTTTTGTGTTTTGCGTCAAAAAGAAAAAAAAAAAGTTTTTCTGCGTCATAAAAAAAATTTTTTTCCCTGCGTCATAAAAAATATTTTCTTTATTTTTCTGTCTTTAATTTTAATTTTGTTTAAGAACTTTTACTACTAACAATTTTTCTTTTGAGTTTTTTTTTTTTTTGAGTTTTTCTAGGAAGCTGCATGTCAAAGACAAGAAGTAGTGGTACAAAAGAGTTTGAATTTGATCCAGAGCCAGAAAGAACACTATTTTCGCTAAGGAAGGAGAAATCAAATCGACAACAAGAAGAGGAGCCATCCAATTCGAGTTCTCAATCAAGTTCTCCTAGATCTGCTGCTTCAACATCGTCAGAAGACATGGCAAACGAAGGTCGTAAAACCCTGAGAGAGCTGTCTGCACCAAACGTCAATGCACAACGCTTAGCAATTCGATACCCGGATACGACTGCAAACTTTGAGATTAAATCTGGATTTATTCAGATTTTACCCAAATTTCACGGTCTGTCTGGAGAAGATCCTCACCGTCATCTAACCGATTTCCGGATTGCCTGCACATCAGCAAATATTCAAGGTATTACTGAAGACCAATTCAAGTTAAGAACTTTTCCATTCACTCTTGTGGATCGTGCAAAAGATTGGTTGTACCTCTTACCAACCGGTTCAATCACATCCTGGACGAGCCTTAAGAAGTTGTTCTTGGAAAAGTACTTTCCTGCTCACAAGGTATCAAGTATAAGGAAGGAGATTTGTGGAATTAAGCAACGCCATGGAGAAACAATGCATGAATATTGGGAACATTTCAAAACACTGTGTGCGAGCTGCCCCAATCATCAAATCATTGAACAATTGCTGATCCAATACTTCTACGAAGGATTACTACCGTTTGACAAATCTTCCATAGATTCTGCAAGTGGAGGTGCTTTCATAGACAAAACTCCTACCGATGCTTGGACTTTAGTGGAGAACATGGCTGCCAACACTCAACAATTCGGATCTCGAGAAGACTATTCAAGAGAAGGCAATACAAGAAGAATCAATGAAGTCTCTACCCATTCCACCTCACTGGAGCAACAACTTCAAGAAACAAATCAGCAAGTCGCTGCGCTCACTGATTTATTCAATACGAATTTTTCAAGTGTGCCTAGAGTTTGTGGAATTCACAAGCAAGGACACTACATTGATAAGTGCCCTTCTTTGGAACACACCACGCAAGAAGTCAATGCTGTTGGAATGCAAGGAGCATGTCAAAGGAAGCCTGAACCTTATTGGAGAGCCGAGCAACCAAGTCAACAATATGGGAACCAAGGTAACTATCAAGGAAGGCCAATGAATTATCAAAGGCCTAATTTCCAACAATCCTCACAAGCTATCGAGATGCAACAATTGAGAGAAGCTATGGAGATGATGAGGAAACAAATCAGTCAATTGGCTAGTGACATGAGCGAGCTCAAGACACAAGGTCAACAAAGGATCCCATCACAACCAAAGGTACCTCCGAAGGAGAACGTAAGTGAAATCACTTTAAGGAGTGGAAAAGAGTTGGAAAACCCCTATCCAACCCATGCCGCACAGGATAAAGGAGAGCCGAGCTACACCAAAGAAGAATTGCAAGTGCCTAACAAGGAAATCAAGATCGAAGACGAGCCCAGAAAAGATAGCGCAACCACCATGGAAAAAGCCAAGGAGATCGCCACCGACAAGAAGGATTCAAAGACTGATGTTGCGCCACCTTTTCCATCAAGATTGAAGAAGTCAAAGAAAGAAGATGATGATCCAGATATTTTGGAGATACTGCGAAAAGTTGAGGTCAACATCCCACTTCTTGATGCTATTCAACAAATTCCAAATTATGCAAAGTTACTTAAGCAACTTTGTACCAACAAGAAAAGGTTACAAGGTAAGGTAAGTGCTGGAGTTAATATCTCTGTTGTGCTTCAAAAGAGTTTACTTCCTAAGTGCAAGGATCCAGGTACGTTTTCTATTACTTGTTCTATTCGAAGAAGCGTTATAGAGAATGCTATGCTAGATTTAGGAGCATCTTTAAGTGTTATGCCTTATTCTTTTTATCAATCTTTAAATCTTGGTCCTTTGAAAAATACTGATGTGATTCTGCAGTTAGCTGATGGATCTTTGCTTCATCCCAAAGGTGTTCTAGAGAATGTCTTAATTCAAGTTGAACACTTGATTTTTCCTATTGACATCTTCGTTATGGAGATGGAACATTCGAAGGATCAATGTTCTCTTTTATTAGGAAGACCTTTCTTAAGAACTTCCCATACCAAGATTGATGTATTCGATGGTTCATTGACCATGGAATTCGACGGTGATGTGATTCACCCTAGAATTTCATCTAAATCGCCATTGAAGTCTAACAAGTTTGTTTGTGTTGTGAGTGTTAAAATTGCTAGGAAAGGAGCCCGAGAAGAATCCTCATCGATGACATCTGCTCAGATTTCCAGAGGAAGACAAAGGATAAAAGACATTCGACAATGCTACTGTCGAAACATTCGGGTCCGGGGAACCCTGTCGAAACGATGTTGGAAATGGAGTCGCCACTAATCTTTTTTTCTAAGGTGTGATTAGCCACCTAGTTGTCTTAATCAGTCTAATAAGGTCCAGTGCTTGGCATGGGACCCACTAAACCTATGGGTCCGGTCTTGTCACCTAGACCTAGGTTCGGGAGTCATTTACGCCCGGGGAAGGATCAGCTCCCCCGACACGCCCGTCAAGTGACGGTACCTCTAAGCCAAACTAGATCTAATTGCGGGTCAATAATAAAAGGTTGCTTTTAATGTGCTTGTTAAAAGAAAAGGTGATTTTACTTTTTCTCAAATCTTATTAATTCCTGAAAAGATACTACAAATGCTTAATGATGCATGAATTGGTGAATTTTAGTTAATCAGTAGACGACAGTATACTTGAAATTAACCCGAAACCCTTCCTACGCATTATAGGGGTATTTCGGGAATAATCCAATCTCGGGGCAGGATC
>AWUE01017127.1:0-20313 GCA_001974825.2 Corchorus olitorius
CTTCTTCCTCGACACCCTCTCCTCTTAACCCGAACCTTCGACGCCATTATCCCCTCCCACCTTCCATCGAATCACCATTGCAGATCAACCACCATTCACCATGGGAAGCTTGTCTTTAGTTTAGAAAAGATGATTCCTCCTTTCTCTCGTTTTGATCCTTGAAAACCCTTCTTGAAATTGTCCAAACCATAACCTCAAGATCACACCTCCAACGAGATTCGCCAGAAAATCAACCCGATTCCTCCCGTACTGATGCATATTCCTCCTCCCCTTCAAAACCCATGATTCAATTTTTAAAGGAAATCCTTAGAGAAAGAACCCCCAAATTTCGAACCCTAGCTTCAACTTTCTAAAAAAACACCATAATCTTGGTGAGAGAGATTCATGAGGGGACGAGAGTCAAGATGGTCTTCTTTTCCGGTTAAAAGGGTGCAGAATTGGTAGAGATTGCTGTGATTGCTATGAGGTAAGATTCTTTTCCTATTCTCTGCGTTTGATCCTTTTTTGTGTGTTTTTGTTTATGGAAGGGAAGGTTTTTTTGTGTGGGTGTTTGTTTCGATGGGAGGAAAGAAATCCAGTGGTTGTTTTATGTGTCCAGAGTTGAGAGGGAGAGAAAGGGCCTGCAACTTTTTTGTATCGATCGAATGAGCTACCTTTTTTTGTATTTTCAGTATGTGTGTATGGAGAAGTGTTTTTTCAAAAATGGGGTGGAAAGATGAGGGAAGATGAGTGACTGTGTTTTTTCTTTGGGAGAATTCCGTGTGTCTATTTTCCAGGTGTGTGTGGAGAGGATGAGGGTAGGAAAAATGAGAGAGAGAGGGCGAAAAAACTGTTGAGAATTTCTTTGTGGTTATCCAGTGTGGGAGACTGAAGTTTCCTTTTTTCAGTGTGTGTAGTGTGAGGTTGGTTATGGAGAGAGAGTATGTGTGGGAAGGTTCTTGAGAGTGGGGAGATGAGAGGGAGTGAGGATGTTGGAGATGAGTGTATTGGTGCGAAATTTTCAATCTCCAATTTTGGTTGCGAGAGCGATTTTTTTTGCTTCTCATGGGAGGTCTCCCCGGTTGTTGTGTGATGATCCTTTTTTCTTTTTGATTCTCCTCCCCCCTTTTTCTATTCAGCTACCCTTCCTTTGCTCTAACTAATTTGTTTGTCCTTTTGTGCAGGTGAAGTTTGTTCATGAACCTGTGGATAGGATCAGGGAAGGTTGCTGAGCTGGCCTGGAATTAGGTAAACCCTTTCTTCCTCTAACTGCTTGACATTTGAAATCTAGGATTGGGATTCTCTGCTGGCCTGAGCTTGATCATCTCCTGGTGCTGCTTGTGAGATCTGTTTTTTTTACTCTGCTTCTTATTAAACTGCCGTGAAGCCCAATTTAGGCTTAACTTTGCTTTGTATAACCCCTGCAATTGCTCCCTAATTGCTAAGCCTTTTTGTCCTTGGTTTGCTCGGCATTTTCCAACATTGTAGATGTGAAATTGACACAATTACTTGTCATGTCTCTTTACTTCCATGTATCTGCTTGCTCCATTATTTGCATTCCCTTGCTAACTGTTTATTATTTTCTAATGTAGGCATCAACATATGTGGCCACCACATTCTACTTAACAAACTATATCAAATATATTGAATGAGAAAGAAGGTGGTGCATCCAATGAGAAATCAAGGGAACCAATTTTTGTACAAATGGAAAGTTGTATATATTTTTTTTTATACATGTTTTTGTGATTTTCTATAATTGGGAATGCACATACAAACTACTATATTTTTCTGGTGCATATGCTAAGTGCATATATATGTGTGTGTATATATATATATATATATATATATATATGTCTGCAAACAATAATGCAACAAGGTTATTATTTAGTAAAACAAGAGGAATTGAGCCAATCTCAACCAATAAAAGCCCAAAAGCAAATCCAATGATTGATAGGATTTTATGAATAAATCCAAGTATATTGTGTAACGATAATGAACACTTTATAAAGGTGATAATTTCATGAAGGCTATAAATTGACAAATCCCAAAAGGGAGATTATGGAAGAGGACATGAGTAAAATAATCACTAAAATTCTTCTAGTGAAGAATAGAGAAAGTGGTGGATTGCATTCTAATGCAATATATCATGTCATTGCACTTGAGAATGCCTTCAAAATGATTAAGAGGTCTTCTTTTCAAAACTAAATCTATTGACTAAGAGTGAGTTTCGAGAAGGAAATTTACAAAGAGAATTTTGAGAAGAAAACTCAAAATCAAATTATTGTTTTGATTTATTAAAACAAGGTTGGTAGTCAAAGATTTTAGTTAATGGAAGATTTGGACTATATATGTAGTAGTCTATATTTCTATTTCAGAATTGAAAATGTTCTTCTATTACAAAGGTGAGAATGCATGTGCTTGTGGACAAGAAGACAAGGTGAGTTAATGGAGACGAGTTCTTACATTATGAGGTAAGTTAATCTTGAGATGATAGATTTAGTCTATCATGTGGTTCATACTAATGAACTCAATGATATTAAAATCAAATAAGACTTTGGATGAATAAAGTTCCAAGTCTATGAGTAATTGGTTGGTTAACATCAATATACCCCATTACAAAACCTTTATAAGGTTGAAGAAATTGTTACATACTATGAGAGGTATGGGACTCTTACCGGTTAATGAAAATAATCTTGATTGAATCTCACTCTATCATATTGATGTCAATTGAAAGATTCTACTCTTTAAAATTAAAGAGTAATCTTGTCATTTAAAATCATGTGCTTGAGAGTTCAAAGGCATTTCAATCTTGTATTATAGTAGGAATGTATACATGAGATGTAAGAGCATTCCCGATGCATCATACTTGGAATAGTGGGGGTAATAATTCTTAAAAGTGAGACTATTCCTATAAAGTCCCATATCTAGATGCATTGTCAAATCCACAATATAAAAGGCTGGACTTATGTCCTTAATAGGCTTATAGCTTTCAAAGTGGGTGAAAATGTGGTTATGGACACCCTTGATGAGTCTACCTATGCAAGTAGAGAAGTGAGAGGCCGCTTCTTATGGATTTTCCGGTAAAATCCTAGAGTACTTGCTAAATACAGGATAAGCGAAGACCCATATATAATTGCGCTGCCTTTGTGGAACACACGAACCGCATGTATAGTGTGAATATAATTCCTTGTGTCTTATATTCAATCTAAAGGTTCAAGGCTTGGCCACCTTTAGACATACACTATTACATATATCCAACTTGCATAGTTTTTCTTTGCATTTGTACATTAATTTGCATTCACTACATTATTAGGAAATAAGTGGGGGATTGTTGTATATTAGAGTCATAATATTTCCTAATAATAAAATTTTTTAATAAATTGAAGTTTTTGATGAATAATTGTCAGATTCAAAATCTGCAGAAACATGAAAAGGTGTCTTTCTATGAGAGATTGCATCTTTAATTGGAGATGTGTCTATTCATTCAAAGGGTGTTTAACACACCTCTTGAGATCTATAAATACACTTTGTTTCATTGGAATTAAATACAACAATAACAACAAAAATCAGAATTCTTCTTACATCTCTCACTCTTATAAGATTCATTCTTCCTCATTATTTTTGGATCGGGTTCAAGTGTGTTCAAGAGAAGTTTAGAAGTGCAATCTTGATTTCACTCTTTAAATAGGCATTGTATCCTAGGGATAACGTTTCCAAGAGTCCATTTGCACCATAGTGGGGAAACTATTATCCTTAGGAAAGCTTCCTGGAAGTGCCTTACCTATTGCCTTCATTTCTTCTTCTCCACATCTTTTCATTTGGTAGCATCAGTTATTTTCATGTACAACAATATGTTCGTTGTTCTCATTCCTTGTTGTATTGCCCTTAGTCCCATTCTTGAACGCATGCCACGTTTTGTTTGTTGCTGCAATTGTAACTTTTTGATATTGCTCTCTGTATATGTAATATGAACTTGGAGAATTCAAATGAATAATGTTGACATATAATGGCTGTTAATCTATTTTATTCCCAACTTTGCCCGTTGCGTAGAGGCGAGGGTGGCTCCTGTTTGAATCACCCTTGACTTTGTTTTTGATCCTTTCATTTCGTGCATTGCTTCTGCCTTTTCCATTTGAACTTGTATGTTACATTTGATGTTGAGTTTTGAACTTCATTGTTGCAATGAGTGATAGTTTACAAGTGTGGCTTGAAAACATTTGCACCTTGAAACTGTTTGCTGTTTGGAATGCAGTTTTTGCAGCCGTCTTCAAAAAATCATATCTTTTTCAATTTAACTCTGTTTGTTGTGTTCTTATAGGCTGGAGAAAGCTTGGAGAGTGCTCTTCAACCTTCATGAAGACCATCTTGGTGATCGGGGTCATTTTCGTGGTCAAATTCGGGATCTTAGTGAGCTACGATTGCTGTCCAGGATTTTTGCATTTTTGGAGGCCTGGACTGCGGGGCCAATATCTCCATCATTCTAAATCTGAATCCTATCGTTCTTGTGCTAAAATTGAAGCCGCAAGAGTCCTCTACGAATTTCGTTCACAAAGTTTATCCGTTCAAGCTCCCTAAGGTAATCGAATTGGCACTTTCCTTCGGCTACGTTGTTGAGAGTTTACTTGTGTACTTGTAGCTTGTTGTCTAATTGGGCTCTTTGATTTTAGCTTCAAGGAGAACTTATACATAGACTGAAATTGATGCAGCGACGACATAGAAGTAGAAGTGCCTTAGGCCCATGTGTAATTCGAGCATTCATTTTTTCATTTTCCAATGTAATTATTATAAGGGAACAAACATCCCTTTGCCTTTCCTTATTAAAAAGAACTGTAAAATGCATGCATGATATGAAGGTAAGGAAAATGTTTATGCAAACTGCTATGCAATCGATTTGGACTTCCAAATATTTCTTAATCACTGTACTCAAACAAAAATGGCCAAATCCTTTAAGCAAAGCAACACCGTCATGCTTAAACTATCCAAAAATGCATAATGTAAGAAGATTTTCTACAATTATTAGACCAAAGCAATTATCAAGGCTAGCAATTAGCAAATTGCAAACCTTATTTAGGCAACAAAAATCAGTTAGACTAAGTGGGCCAAAATGAAATAGCTAAGCACCAATGCAAATTAGAGGGAATTTAGACCAATTGCTTAATTCTCTTTTATTATACCATGCAAAATATGATATGCAAATATGGTATGCTAATGCAATGTTAATACTTGAAGTAAGAGCTTATGCAAGATGCAAATCTACGATGATGTCCTAAAAGATCATGAATTGACCCAAATGCCCCCTTAGAAGTAATTTATACTAACTAAAAGGATATGGGTTGAAAACGGGTGTCTACAGCTGCCCCTCTTTGCGAGCTTTCTAACTGTCGGAAAGTGTGCAAAAAAGTAGTTTGTATACTTTCTAAGAGTTAGGAAACGCGCAAAGACGTAGACACCCGTTTTTATTATAGAATCTGATGCCATCTCTCATTTTTCTTTTTCGAAGACCGATATGAGGTCAACTTTATTTGAAACCACCCTGTGGACCGCTCAAAATCCACTCGAGTTTTGAAATCCATGATCGGGTGCCGAAACTCTTCTTAAATGCTAAAAGGCCTACTCAGGGCTGTTGAAAATCTACTTAAATATCAAAAATGCCTGCTCGGGGCACTGGAACTCTACTTGAATACAGAAAGGCATGCTCGGGGCTGAAACTCTACTTGAATACTGAAAAGCCCGCTCGGGGCTGTTGGAAATTTACCTGAATACTGAAGAGCCTGTTTAAGGCATTGAAAAGTTTACTCGAATACTGAAAAGATTGCTCGGGGCTACTGGAATGCCTCCTTTGTGAGTAAGCTGCTAAACTTAAAACTGTTGGAATGCCCCCCTTGTGAGCAACCAAAAGCTACTAAATTGAAAACTGCTGGAAGATTACCTGTTTCCAGTTAACTTTGATATCTGTTGAAAGACGACCTGTTTCCAGTCACCTTTGATAACTGCTGAATGATGACCTGTTTCCAGTCAACTTTGATAACCTCTGAAAGATGACCTGTTTCCAGTCAACTTCGATAATTTCTAAAAGATGACATGTTTCCAGTCAACTTTGATGATTGCTGAAAGATGACATGTTTCTAGTCAACTTTGATGATTGCTAAAAGAACCTGTTTCCAGTCGATCTTGATAACCGATGTTTCCAGTCAACTTTGATGATTGCTGAAAAGTGACCTGTTTCCAGTCAACTTTGATGATATCTGAAAGATGACATGTTTCCAGTCAACTTTGATAATTGTTGAAAGATTACCTGTTCCCAGTCAATCTTAATAATTGTTGAAAGATGACCTGTTTCTAGTCGACCTTAATAACTTTTGAAAGATGACTTGTTACCAGTCTTGATGCCACTTCTGTGCAGTCTGAGCCGGTTCATTCATATTATATGACAACCGTCACAGGTATTCCACTAAAACCATAATCTATTTAACTTCCAATTTTCTGTAATTTTTTTTTTGTAATTTACTAACTCACTTTTAATGATAGTTGATGACAATAGAGTGGAGAACCTAGTAAATACAAATTTGAATAAACTCTGGACGAAAGGCCTCCCGACAAAGTTATTGTTAAAGCCAATGAATTGGGGCAACCAGTTGGAGAGGACAGTAAACTCCTTGGAGGATTTTTAGGGAAGTTGGGTCGGGATCAAGTACGGCTTCCAATGAGTCCAGAGTCATGGAATACTTATTCTCGCGGTGTCAAAGATAGAGCGGTCGAGTGTGTTAAGGTCTGTAACTTATTTTTCATCTTTCGAAATAGAGTTCTAACTTGTGTTTGTGTTCCATATTTGAATTCAAAGTGTAACCGTTTTGTTAATCTTATTTTTTTTGCATTATTGTTTATGTTTTCAGACTAGATTTCACTTTGACTTTGAGACACACCCATGGCTAGAAAGGAATATGGGAAAAAATTAGAGGGACTACAAGCATAAATTGAAGAAAGAATTCTATAGAGATACAGTTGATGCAACGAAAGCTGCGCGAGATCCAAAGATACCCACAGACCTTTTTGACCCTTGGCAAAATATTGGCACTCAACAAAAGGAAAGATAGATCTTATTACTATTTAAATTTGTAGAAATAGTGCATTCTTGTTGGTACATTATTCTTGTTGGTATATTAACATTATGCATTTTTGTTAATAGAAAAAGGAGAAAGTAGGAAAAGCGAGCCGAAAATGTCAACATAATCTTCACACGGCAGGCTCAAAAACCTCTGTGAGACTGAGAAATGAGATGGTAAGTAATTTACCTTGCTGCATTTTTAAAGAATGTAAATCTTAATCTTGGTTGCTGCTGCTACTTTTGTTCTTAAATTTAAACAAGTTGAACAAATTGTTTTCTCCTATGACAAGTAAATTCTCAATGGATTTCTTTATAGAGAAAAAAAAAAAGAGAAGATGTTGGGCGTCTTAACGTGTACAAGAAGACGCATATAAGAAAAAATGGAGCACCCGTAAACGAAAAAGTCGGGGATGTTTTGGTGAGTTTTCCAATTCTAAATGAAGCAATTGTGGTCATTTAATGTGTATTATTTCTCTTTGCAAGTGGCTCTCACATGTGGTTATTTGTAATTGTTATTATAGAAAAGGATAGAACATTTGCAGACAACCACATCTACGGAGGATACATAAAATTTGTCAAAGAATGAAGTTGAAAGCAGAATTTTGGTTGACGTGTTAGGGGAAGAACAACCTGGCCGAGTCAGATGTCTTGGATTGGGGGTCACACCAAAAGACATCTTTAAAGACAATGCTCATATGTTCACGACCTATTCAAAGGGAAGATCTTCATCAGAGGTTCAGCAGCTAAGAGAGAAAATGCATGTTCGAAATTTAAATTGCATTGCTTTCTAATTTGATGACAACTGGATATTACTATATTGGACTGCTTTTCTCATTTTGATTGGACATTGGCTGTTTTCATCGTTTTAAAGTTACTTCTGGCTTTTGTGTGCAGTGAAGGGAATTACAAAGCCAACAAGAGATTGCAAGAATTGAAGAAGAGAGACGAGCGGAGGGACAAGCGCTTGATCGTTTGACTGCTGAAAATGCTCGAATTTCCTCCAAACTAGATAAGCTCATGATGTTTGTTGCACAAAAATTCCCTGATTCTATAGATGTTGTGACAGAGAGTTCGCCACAGGTAATCACATTTCCATTTTCATAATTGATCAAATTTAATGTATGTAAAAGTCTTTGACCCTAAACTGACTTTCTAATTAGGTGCTAAAACTCTTATATTTTTTAGTACGACACTCAAATACTAATACTAGTGGCGGTGGCGGTGGCGGTGGCGATGGAGATGGCGATGGTGGTAAATTTTCTGTCAATACTTCAATTTCCAGTGGACAATCATGCTATGGTAAACAAGTAGATACAATATGATTCTTTTGATTTCTTAAATTCCTTTAATCATGTCTGGTTGATGTAACACTGGAACAATAGAGATATTTTAGTGAAATTGTGTATACAACAATTTTTATATATATGCTACTTTGAATACCATTTGGATGTAATGTAATGAACTTCCTTTGGTAATTAAGTGTAATTCTTAAAAATTTTGTTTCAATTATAGTTTCTGATATTTTATATTTTGTGCTATTATCGTATAGAAATAACTCCCACTCACCCTAAATTTTCCTATAAATAAAAGCCCTGATTTGAGGCATGTATGAAAAGAAAATGCCTTTATTTAGCAGCGTTTATAGAAGCAAACACCCTTATTTAGCGGCGTCTATAGAATAAAATGCCCCTATTTAGCGGTGTCTACAGAACAAAACGCCGCTATATTTAACTGATTTGAATAAAATATAGTGTTAAATACATATATATATATATATATATTTAACTGCTTCCAAAAATAAATATAGTATTAAATTGCATATGGCGGCGTTTAGACGCCCACAAACAATGGCGACCAAACGCCGCAATATGCAATTTAAAAAAGTATTATTTTTCACAAACGTGTACAGATAGCGGCGCCTAGACGTTGTTAAAAAGTGGCGTTCAGATGCCACTATATATTATTTTTAAAAAAATTTAGTGATTTCGGAAAAATTGTATGACGGCATCTAAACGTCTCTATCTGACGGTGTTTAAACGCCGTTATACAGATAGCGGCGTTTAGGTCTAAGACGCCGCAAAATAAGGGTGGTTGTTATAACAGCGCCTCTAGTGGCGCCGTGTAAGACGCCGTTATTTAGTATAGATGTAAAAAAAAAAAGCGTTGTTATTTCACTATTTTTCTGTAGTACTATAGCTAAGAAGCAGCATCAGTACGCACAAAGCATTCCAAAAGCAGTTAGAAATGATTGAAGACTGATGATGTGCCTAAAGAACCTTACTATTGATACAAAGACGATAAATGTGATTTCAGTGTGAGGAATAAGCTAACTTAACTACCCCATATGCAATTTTTATAACATTATAGCTTGTCTAAATTCTTACGATTTTGCGCAAATGGTCTAAAAGGATCTAGGAGAGTTTGGCAAAGGTCCCAAAGAATGTACAATATCACCAGGAAAATAAGGGGGAGCATGAGCTTATATAGTAACTAATGACTGTAATCTTCCACATCCAATTAATTAAAGGAAAAGATGAAGCATCCATAACAAAATGAAAACAATTTTAATGATAGTCATTAATGTTCTACTCAGCCAAAATTCTTGCTTTAACTTCAATTATCTAATTTGGACATGACAATATTGCCACTCAGATAGATATAATACTTGTTATGATAAACATATCATTTCAAAGAAGCAGTTTATGTAACTGGCAATATTCATAGGGAACATGAAAGTAAACACACGAAAGTCTACTCTTGGAAGTCATT
Source organism: Corchorus olitorius (assembly GCA_001974825.2). Taxonomy (NCBI): domain Eukaryota; kingdom Viridiplantae; phylum Streptophyta; class Magnoliopsida; order Malvales; family Malvaceae; genus Corchorus; species Corchorus olitorius. The sequence goes on from AWUE01017127.1 coordinate 9,854, forward strand.
TCCAATAAAAGAAACTCCCACAATTACAGAGAAACAAAAGTTGGAAGCCTACTCATTGAAAGTCATTTCCAGCCAAAGAAATTCTCTGAATCAAATAACCAAAGAACTTTTCCTGCTTCTCTGTCCAAAAGTAATTCGTAAAACTATCTTAAGTGACTTTAAGGAGTAGCCTAAACAATTTATACTTCTAAAATAATAGCAGTCGTTGGACATATCATATAGTGCAAAAGCTAACTACAAAAGACACTTAACCGAAAATGAGAGGCAACAGATCTAAGGTTGAGATTTGATAGACATATCAGATAATATAAAGCTAAGACAGTAGTATTTACTACCAAGTATCTCGATAAATCATATGTCAAGCTTAACAGCTTAGACATTAAAAGAATTCATCTAATAATATATGATGGAGAACTTCACGAAGTAGAAGAAACAAATCTAATTAACATCAAAATATTCTTACCTCATAAGTCTTTAATTATTTCATATGATTAAGAAAATCGATATACGATCGGATATAGGTAGGGGAATTGGAATTCAATGGAAAAAGTCAAGGCAAAAAAGTTCCTTTACTTTAATGGGCATTCTCCAAATTAATCACATAATAAATGATAGGTTAAAAAAAGGAAGAAATAAGGAATGAAAGTCTACCTGAAATCCACAATGATTGAGAGCTTAAGTCTCTAGAGCTAAGGACCATATCGGACACCATTGTGACATTCTTGATTTCTTTTCTCCAATTACTGACTTTGAAAACATATTTCTTTTGCATGTTTTTTAAAGATTTACAAAAGGAAAATCTTGCAGAAAGAAACGTTACCTTTGAAGGAATTAAAGAGCTCAACCGCGACATTTACACTTTGTACCAGCTCTCTTCTCGCCGGTTGGAATCAACGGCTCCTCCCTCTTCCTCTCTCTGAGCCCTCTTAAAATCTGCTCTTCCTCTGTGTAAAAGGTTCTGAAAAATGGAACCCAAAAATGCCTCTCCATTGCCGGTCGGCATCCTCGGTGGTGGATCTAGCGACTCCTCTTCCTCCTCCCCTTCAACTTTCTCCTTCTCTCTTTGACCCCTCTCGAAAATTCTGTTCTCTCTCTTAGGGTTCCGAAAATGGAACCAAAAAATAGTAGAAGAAAAATTTTGGGCAAAACGGTGTGTTTGCCCCAAAAAGTTCAAACAAATTTGGCTGAGTTGTCAACCATGGAGGAATTTAAGGAAGAAAGGACAAATATCAACCAAAGAAAGGTGGATGACCTTGCTTTAATTGAAAAGGGTTTGATAGGGAATCAATTGAAGACTTGAGGGGTCGTTTGGTTTGTGGTAATCCTGAGAGATTACTGGGTATCCTGTGAGATGATCACGCGATTACCTTGTTTGTTTACTATTTGGATGGCCAAAATAATACCCATGAGATGACAAAACGCGCTCCCATTCCCGCTGTGCCATCCACGTGCGGCCATCCTGAATACCCCCGATTTCGTTGGGAATAAAAACGCTCGGGTATATCACTTAAGCGGCCTTCACATTATTTTATCATTTTGTCCTCATAAAATTTTTAAATTTACAGCTTATACCCCTCCCTATTTAAGAAACCTTTTTCCCATTTTCATCATTTTCTCCTTCTCCTCCTCCTCCTTCTCTCTTCACACCGACCTTCTCTCTCACTAGTTTCCGGTGGAGCTTGTTGTGCCCAGATCGTCGCTGTCTCTTCTGGTCGCTTGGGCTTTGTTCCTCTTCCCCAGATCTACAACTTGGTATAACTTTTACCTACTTATGTTGATTAAATTAAAAAGTCTATGTTTGTGGTTAAGGTTTCCTTCACTTTGGGTTTCTTGTGTTTTGATGTTTTATTTATTCTAGTTAATAAATTGAAATTTTTTTGGTCATCATGGGTTTGAAGTTTGCGTTTTTTTTTGTCTTATTGAATTGTTGCACTTGATTCTTGGGTTTTGGTGCTATATTGAATTTTTTGCTCATCATTGGTTTCGGGTTTGCGTATTTGTTTACTATTTTGGGAATTTTGCATTTTTTTAATCAATGGTCTATGTTGATATACGGATGTTAGTTGTAGACTAGGGTTCGGACTGCAATTTTTGGGTAATATTGTGGAAATATTTGTTATGTTGGATACGGGTAATTTTCGCTAAAGACACGGTATATTAATTTGTAATTAGATCATCATTGGCATATCAAGCTCAGACAAGGCACCTAGAGAGGAGTGGTGATGTGATGAATGCATTGAAGCTGTAGTTGATGCATTGACCAAGCATTGGCTCGAGGATGAGTTCTCGATTTGGGGGTGTACCTCTGAAATAGAGGACATTCATGTCCTTTTCAACCATTTTGTAGAACTATTCCTTTTGAAAAGAGACAAGCAAGGGGAGTTTTGGCATTACGTAGACAAGTTGAAGAAAAAGTTCGAGATAGCTCATGCAATGGTGCAGTTTGCGTTTAGGTTTAATAAGTATGAAAAAATTGATGGTCCATATGCTTTGTGGACTCTATGGGAACGGAAAAATCCTTGCCTTCCATCACTTCGAGGAGTCAAACTGCCACACTATATGCAGTTGCGTATAATTTTCACCGAGATTCGATGAGGATTAGGTTGTATTTAGGGTATGTTATCATGTTATGTACAATGATCTTTTATTAATGATATGAAAAACAAGTTATGTACAATGAAGTGGTTTGTCTTTATGTATGTTTATTAGTTCTAATAGTTATCAAAATTGGCATTGCATTGAACCCAATAATGGTTTTTCTATAATTTGATAATTTATTTAGTTTTTGGTTTGGATATTCAATCTAGAAATGGAAGGCTGTGCGAGAATTATAGAAGTTCGTAGAGTCTCTAAGGTGACCTGGTCTCTATAGGAGGAAAGGGTTTTATTGGAGTGCATGCAAACCCTCCCCACTAATAATGGGCATTTCAAGATAGGTTGGCTTGAACGTTTGGCTACCATGGTGAACACTCGATTTGGTGTGATGAAGTTTGAAGGCTACCATATCAATAGCAAGACTAGGCTTATAAAAAGGCAGTTTGGTGTTATTCATATGTTGTTGCATGATGGTTTCGGCTATAGCGAGGTAACACATCAAGTTGTAGGTTCTGATCAGATGTGGGATGCTTGGATGGAGGTAATGTAATTCTTGTTATTATATTGTTCACAATTTTGGAAAATTAATAAGTGCATGGTTGTAGATGATAAAGTAAGCCTAACATTAAGATGTGTTTGAAAATGATGTCTAGCTTCACGTGCACGATCCTTTCTCAAAGGATGCTCGCCGATTGAAGAATCAGCCATTACCGAACTACCCTATGATGCAGCAACTGTGGGGAGCCCATAGGGGTGTTGATGATGGAGCTACTGCGGGTGGGGGAAACGGTGGTTATTAAGATTGTGGTTTTGATGAATTGGACTAGGTCTAGGTGATGACTTTAGGAATTTATTAGGTTCTGAATGAACATTTTATGTGTTTTATGATTTAAGTTTTCATTTGTTGAACATAATGTGGGTTTGCTTATGCTTTTTATGACTTGGATTGTGGAACTTTGATATGTTAGGTTCACTGACATTATTATGCACTTGATATTGTTTTGAAGTTTATTTTTGGTTTCTTATGTATGGTGTTTTATTATTCGTCGTAAAAATTGTTCAAGCAATGGCCAAAACATATGTGGTTTATGTTGGTCATAGGCCCGGTATATATGACACATGGCCGGATGGCCGGAAGCACATTCGCAAGTGCATGGGTACCGTGTGGCGCAGTCAACAAGTCATTTGCGAGTAGAGAGGAAGCTGAACAATCATTTTTGGCGTATTTGGATATTCATGACAATTGGGGGGGGGGGGGGGTAAGATAGTGCAAAAGCAATATCATAACCCAAACTTTTCATTTCATTGGTTTCATGTCATGCTTGCTCTCATTATAGGCATTATTGTTGGTAAATTAAGTTGATTAATCTCTATATGTTGTCAATTATGTATTCTTAATATGATAATTATGTGTAATGAAATGAAAAAACACTTAGTTTAAATTTTAACTTATTATAAGTTTAGTATTTTGCTTATTCTTATAATGGGGGTAATTGAAGTAATTTGCCAACAATACCCATGAGATAACCTTGTTTAACTCTAAACAAACATGGGTATTTTGTACATGGGTATATCATATTTAAGTGAAATACCTGGTATTTGTTTAGCCAACCAAACGCAACCATCCGATTTACCCATCGGATGACTGGTCATTTCACTTAACCATCAACATACCCAGCCATATACATAACCATGGTAATATCTGGTACCCACGAACCAAACGGCCCCTGAAGTTAAACAAATCTAGGTTATTTTATGTTTATATTATTTTGAGTTTCAATTATTTCAATCTTGTTATTTTTCTAAAATCAAATCTAGCTAAATCCAATTTTTAATTTTTCAGTTTGACTGAACTTGACTAATTCTTCTATTCCACATTTGTCATGGTCAATATGAATTTGATCTAATCTAATAATAAAAATCATAATAGGTTCTTGTTATTTTCAATAAGATTAGTTGTTTTAGTTGTATAGAAGGATGGTCCACCGCGTTTATGCTTATGATTAGATTAGTTATATACTAGTTGCAATGGATTATATATAGACTGATTTAAAAAAAAAGAGAAGTTTTGTTATTATATTGTAAAAAATATAATTTATTAGTTTAATTCAAGATATGTTAGTTATTCACTCTAAACCAATATAAATTATTGTCACCATTATTAGTTTTTAATGTATTGATACAAATCAATTCTGTTTCATAACACTCTAAGAAAAAAGAGTGAAGAAGAAGAAAGAAAATAACTAATGAAAATATGGGAAACAAAATTTGGATTTTCCTCAGCAAAGTTTGATAGTTTATTAAAAAAATCTGGGAAATGCTGGAATCCCAACTGAATTCTTGTCTCATTGCGTTGGACTTTGGTTTTTGTGGTGGGTTGGCTTTTAACTCCTGAAAAATTGATATATGACTCAAGGTGTTGCAACTAATGTCGTGGAACATTTGCAATACGGTGTTTTGGTTATATTATACTTTGCCATCCACTAGTCATTCCACAACACTAATGCATATAAAAGGTTTGTCACTGAGGAGATGGATATGATGATGAATTGGGTATGCATGTTATGCTTAATATATTATTTCTATTTCTATTTTTGTAATATGCAGCTTAATCAAAAATATCTTTGTAGCTATTGTATGCACTGGTATTGGAATGCTTTTAAGTGGATTAATACCTCCAATTATATGTTTTGTAGAATGTACTTTTTACATTTTTGTAGATAATATTTATAATGTTGAAATCTTTGTGTATTTTGGAAATGCACGAGAAGACACATACAGAGTGGTGGACATCCACATACTGGTGACAACGTTTAAGAAACTTAGTGGAAATGGCCATAACAATATTATGAATTTTCTTACGAAGAAACTACAAGAAAAAACATTTTATTTAATGCATAGATTGGATAATGTTTGTTCTTGATTGCTTTTGGATACACCCTCAGTTTAATTTTTTTTCCTCATCATTATTTTTTAATTCATATCCTTAATCTCTTTCTTTGTAATGATCCTCTTATGAGAGATTTATTAATAAAAGTGCAACTTTTGTTTCTGCAAATTTGTTTACGCTTTAATAGTTCATTTCTCAACATCCCAAATATCTAACACGCTTTAAAAAAAATATTGTATCATAACAATTTATTCTTAAAATAGATTTAACCCATCTAATTTGATGGAGATAGTCTACAAAAACTACATCTATAATTTTCTTTTTTCTTTCTCCTTCCAAATGACAATCTACACCACCAAGGACGTAACCTATTAATTTGCAATTATATCTCTGGCTCTGATACGTTTAGAGAAACATAAAATTTTGATTTTAATTGACAAAACAACTTCTTAAAGACTAGGAGTTTTGGGTATCAACCTTGTATTAGCATAAATAGGGAATCAGTTGAAGATTTAAAGTTAAACAAGTCTAGGTTATTTTAAGTTTATATTATTTTGAGTTTCAATTATTTCAATCTCTTATTTTTCTTAAATCAAATCTAGCTGAGTCTAATTTTTAATTTTTCAGTTTGACTGAACCTGACTAGTTCTTCTTTTCCATATTTGTCATGGTCAAGAGGAATCTGATCTAATCTAATAATAAAAATCGTAATAATTTCTTGTTATTTTCAATCAAATTAGTTGGTTTAGCTGTATAGATGGATGATCCACCGCGTTTATGGTTATGTTTAGGTTAGTTATATACTCGTCGCAATGGATAATATATTGACCGATTAAAAACATATAGAAGCTTTGTTATTATATTGTTAAAAAATAATTTATTAGTTTAATTCAAAATGTGTAAGTTATTCACCCTAAACCAATATAAATTAGTGTTACCATTATTAGTTTTTAACATATTGATATTAATCAATCCTGTTTCATGGCACTCTAAGAAAAAAGAGTGAAAAAGGATAAAGAAAACGACTGATGAAAATATAGGTAACAAAATTTGGATTTTCCTCAACAAAGATTGAGAGTTTATAAAAAAGTCTTGGAAATGCTGGAATCCCAACAGTATTGTTGTCTCATTGGTTCAATTGCACTCTAGTTTTTGTGCTGGGCTGGTTCTCAACTCTTGAAGAATTGATATATGACTCAAGCGACTGCAATTAATGTCGCAGAATATTTGCATTACGGTGTCTTGGTTATGCTATACTTTGCCATCAAGCATTCATTCCACAACACTAATACAAATAAAAGGTCTCTCACTAAGGAGATAAATATGATGATGAATTGGGTATGCATGTTATGCTTAATCATTTCTATTTTAGTAATGTGCGGCTTAGTAAAAAATACCTTTATAGCTACCGTATGCACTGGTATAGGAGTTCTTTTAAGTGGATTTACACCTCCAATTATATGTTTTGTAGAATGTGTCATATACATTTTAGTGGATAATATTTATATTTTTGGAATTATTATGTATTTTTGAAATGCACAAGAAGACACATATAGAGTGGTGGGCATCTATATATGGGTGACAACGTTTAAGAAACTTAGTAGAAATGGCCATCATAATATTCTGAACTTCCCTACGAAGAAACTGCAAGAATAATACATTTCAATTGCTTCATACCTTTGATAATGCTTATTGTTGGTTGGTTTTGGATACACCCCCAGTTTTAATTTTTCCCTCATCATTCTGTTTTATTTCATTTCATTAATCTATTTCTTTGTAATGATCCTCTTATAATAGATTCTATTGATAAAAATGCAACTTTTGTTTCTGCATATTTGTTTATGGGTTCGGGTGTTTTGATTATAGTAATTACCCCTGATTTAGATCCGAATTTGGCTGCTTTAACGGTTGCGGATGTTTTGTCCGAAGATAAACTTTGGGACCTATCTTTGGTTCAACACCTGTTGCCACTTGACAAAGTTCTAGAGATTATGGAGGAGATTGCTTTGAAGAACGCACCCGTAGGATAACTTGAATGCCTCTTTCTACGTCAATTCCTTCTTCTCTCAGGGTTCCAGATTAGTTGGTTGAGAAAACCAGTACAGAAACAAAGCCAAGTAATTGAGAGATGGAAGAAAAGATTTAACCCTTGAGTAAGCGTAACAATTCATTTATCAACATCCCAAATATCTAACACACTTTAAAAAATATCGTATCATAACAATTTATTTTTAAAATAGATTTTTCCCATCAAATTTGTTAGAAATAGTCTGTACAAAGTACATCTATAATTTTCTTTGTTTTCTCCTCCCAAATACTAATCTACGTCGCCAAGGATGTAACTTGTTAATTTGCAACTATATCTCCGCCTCTGATAGCAATTGTAGAAATAAATAATTTTGATTTTACTTGATAAAATTATTTACGTTGAAGAGATGTTTTGATGGAATCCCTAAAGTGCAAGATTCGGCAGGGGAGAAAATCATCCCGTCAGTTAGCAATCAACAAGCTGGTGCTAGTATGTCTTAGTTACAAAGATAGTTGGAGGATTGCCTAGTTGAAGGACATAAATTTTATTTGCCTAGAAAGATATATTTTAAGTTCATTGAAAACGACCTGTCAGAATTGCACAAGATTTGCTATCAGTGGAAGGGAACAGATCAATATTCACAATTTAATGAGTTATGCTTTATTTCTTCAACTCATTGATGTAAAAGTGGATCAGAATCTAATTTGAGGAGATTTACACTTCTCGGACCCTTCAAATAGGTGTTTTGTGTTCAACTAAGTCGATATGCTACCAACTATTGAGGAGTATGTCTCTTTAATTAATGTGCAAGTAAAGATCGTGAGAATAATATATCAGCAGCCTCAGAATTTAGGAATCGCTAAGAAAGTGTAGACACCCCTTTTTTACCTGTATCCTTTAGTTTAGAGTTAAGTTATTTCTTAATTTGCAATCAAGGGGCAATCAGGTTAATTCATAATTTTTTTAGGACATCCTAATAGGTTTGCATCTTGCATAAAGTTTTGACATTGCATTAACATATCATATTTGCGTTTGCATAATAAAGGGAATTAAGCATTTAGACCAAGTCTCCACTTGTTTGGCTTAGTGGTAATAGACTTAGCCCATTCACTTGATAGGTTCATTTGGGCCTCGCCTTTGGGCGTTTTAACGTTGGGCTTGCACTTGGGCATTTTGCACTCTCAATTCTTTTTAGTCCATAGAAGCCCATCTCATTGCAAAAAAATACAAAAATATTAAATCTTGGTTCTATTCGACAACATTATTAGCATTTTGAATTAATATTAGTCTAGGTAAGTCATTTTCTTTACAGGGCATAAGCAACTTTTTCATTTTATAGGCACATTTTACCAAAAAATACAAAAAATAGAAATTGAAAATACAAAAATGAATGAACTCAAAGTCTAATTTGCCTCTTGCCTCATTCAGACTCATCATTTCTTTCTCCTTTCACCTGGTCCACTTTGCAACTGAATGGGGCATGTTTCTCCTTATGATTGCTCCCATTGTCACGTTGAAGATCATTTTCACTAACATCATTTGCTTGTTGGTACTCTAAAGATAGCTTACTGCATTGTTTAACTTAGCCATACATTAAATTCACATAGATCACAAGCTAAATAATCATGAACTTTAGCATGCATCTTAACTTTTTAAAAGAAAAAAAGAAAAAAAACCAACAAATCTCTCTCCTTTTTGGTCGTTATACCTAAGATTAGTTAGAAAAAAAAAGTAATCATTTTTCCTTTCCTTTTCTGCATACAAGTTCCTAACTTTGTACATACAGTCCAAATAGTGAAACACTAAGAACCCATACCAGTTTTCAATTTTCTTTTCCTTTTGATAGTTTTCTTCTTCACTCTCATATTGATTTGTAGCTTTAGATGCATAGAAACCCCAAGTAACTGGAGTTAAATATTTTACTTAAGCTCAGTTTGTTTATATAGTGTTTTGAATAGGATTTAAGTGGGGTGTGATTAATTTTGGTGAAAAGATATAGTACAAAGTAGAGTTTAACTAGGTTAACTAAATAGTTTTCCAAAATGGAGTCTCAGCTTTAATCACTAAGCCACTTGACACCATCAAAACCTAAACACCCATTAACCAGCCACAACAAGGCATGTTATATTAATTCAGCACCAAGCACAAACAACAACAAGCAAAGTTAAATAAAAAGGGGAGAGAGAGACCCTTACAATGTTGGCAGCCTCTGGTTAGCTCCAAACAAGTTCCAGCTGGCCTTCAGGACCCACCATTGCCACATCAGCAACCCCTGCAGACCAAAAGATTCACACGATTAAACAAAACAGCAACATCAGACAAAGGGTAAATAAAGCAAGGCAAACAAGAGTTGCCAGTCTCAGTTGGTGCAAGCACCAACTCTATTACACCCTGCAACACCAACCATAGGCGTGCCAAGCCCAAACAAAATAAAAGAACAACAAATCAAGGGCAAACAACTCCCTGAAAGTGGGAATTAGAGAGAAAGACAAAACTTGCTCTCAAAAGAGTTGCAAGGAGAGAAAGGGAAATTAGCTCTTGAAATCATTAAACCGTTGGATGGAAAATACAGTAGGCCAACGGTGGAGATGGCTTGAGCATGAGGATAAAGAGAGGAACAGTGCCTAGGTGAAGGGGGGGTTTTTTTTCTAACAGTAGATACCAAAAAAAGAATTGATACCAAAAAGCAATTCATACCAAAAAAAATAATTCATACAAGAAAAACAGTAGATACCAAAAAACAATTCATACCAAAAGGCAGCTCATACCAAAAGAAAAAAACAGTTCATACAAAAAGAATTCATACCAAAAAGAACAGAGTCATTGAGCTAAAAATAAATTAGGAAAGGGATCATACCTCCTTGCGGTGACTTTAGGTCTTGAATGTTTGGAGTCCTCCCTTGCATCTATTCCTTACTTTTCGATAGGGTTTGAATCATTCTAGGG
>AWUE01017129.1:0-12175 GCA_001974825.2 Corchorus olitorius
GGTAGGGTGGATTAAAGAAGTTGATGACATTTGTGTGAGCGAAAGGTGTAAGGTCGCATTCTCTATGGGGGCTTATACAGATGAAGTCTATTGTGATGTTATAGACATGGAGGCTTGTGATGCATTGTTGGGTCGGCCATGGCATTATGATCGAGAAGTGAGGAATCAAGGAAGATCCAATGCTTACCAGATTGAGAAGGATGGGAAGATTTACACTTTATTGCCCATGTCAAGGAAAAGCAAACCCAAAGCTTCTAAAGTGGAGGGGAAATTCATGCTCGTCGATAAAGAAAGGAGTTCGAGGCGGCCTGTAAGGAGACAAAAGAGCTTCATGTACTGGTTGTGAAAGATGTTCTGAATATGGAGCAAGAGGAGATCCCGAAGCTGGTGAAACCACTTTTGGAAGAATTTCGAGATATTTTGCCTGATGATTTGCCAGAAGGTTTACCACCAATGAGGGATATCCAACACCACATTGATTTGATCCCTGGTGCTAGTCTCCCAAACCTTCCACACTATAGGATGAGTCCCAAGGAAAGCGAAATATTGAGGGACAAAGTAGAGGAGTTGATCAGTAAGGGACATGTTAGAGAAAGCATGAGTCCATGTGCAGTTCGAGCTTTGCTCACTCCAAAGAAAGATGGGAGTTGGAGGATGTGTGTGGATAGCAGAGCAATCAACAAGATCACCATTGGGTACAAGTTTCCTATTCCAAGGCTGGATGACATGCTTGACCAGTTAGATGGATCCAAGGTGTTCTCGAAGATTGACTTGAGGAGTGGGTACCTGATCGGTCGTCAACAATCATAAAAATAAAATCCCAACAAACTCCTAACTAAGTAGATAGGGAAAGTAGGGGTCGATCCCACAGAGAAGGGTGATAGATTTTATCCGAAAATTTAGTCCTTAAAATCTCTCAAAAACAACACAGAAAACAGAGATTGACAGAAAGCAATTAAACAGAAAACAATTAAACTAGAAAACAAAGCAAAGTAAATTAAATCTAGGTCTATAGCAGATAAGAAAGAAAACAATAATTAAGGATATACTTCTTCACCAATGGTAGAAAACAATCAAATTAATTATGGGTCCTTGATTTAAAAGATAAATTCAATATTAAATTCAAGATGATAACTGGTCTAGGGAAAACCCTAACATGCTATTTAGAAAAGATTAGCCGTCAAGCCTTAAATTACCCCTTTTTCCTCCTAACTAATCAATTAGCCGTCAAGCCTTAAAGATTTGCTAGGATTCAAAGCATTAAGATCAACTTTTATTAGTTCTTTCACACATGCTTAATAAATAAAACCATACAACAACCAGATAAATCTGATCACTGGCATGCAAACCCAATTAACCCACCGTTAAGCGCGGCTAACTTGCTACACACAATCAAACTCATGCGTCAACCTTGTTGTTTGATCTAGCCAACAATCTCTCAAATTACCTATTTAGTGGCCACATAAATCAATAAAGATCAAGATTGTAGAATTAAAACAGAGTTTAACATGCTATCTATCAAGAATAAAATACCAAATTATAAGAACAGAAATCTCACCATATTTAATTGATTGAATTCACCAAAGGATCAGAAGTATTAAGAATTTAGCTACTCATGGATTTAGGAAAATCCATGAGAGGTATAAGAGTACTTACAGGACCTTGGAGGGGCGAAATCTCCTTGCAAAATACCTAGGTATGCCGCACCTCCCTATGGCTATAGGGGGTGACGCACCCTTTGCCTAAAAACTAGAAGAAAAGAAATTATCTATGTGTGTGGTATGTAGGTGTGCGATTTGTGATACAGGAGGTAGCTATTTATAGTGGAACTAACCCTAAGAATTCCATTCCTAACTTGGAAAGGAGTCTAGGCCGATTTTAGGGTCTAACTTGGACTCCAAGTTGGATTAAAAGTCTTCCTAGAGTAGAATCCAAGCCAAAATAGGATCCTGAATTTTTGTTGAATTCGTGTAGAACCTTCAACGGCATTTTCGGGCTTGAAAACGGCAGAACTGGGTCTTGGACTTCAAAGGAAAGTTATAGATCTCGGAGTTAGCTTTCCAACGAGTATTCATGGGTCTCAATTGGAGGTCTGAGCAGAAAGTTATGAATTTTCTACCAAAACTGCTCCTGAATCCTAATCCTGTTAGGACTAGAATCGGGAATCTACGGGATTTTGATATTTCCTTGGATTTAGGAGTCATTAATTGGGATTTTAATTCCAATTAATATCTTATATGGGCTGAGTATTTTCCCATATAAATTATCCATAAATACCAAAGCTTAAGGGCTTATCCATGGCTTGTCTTCAATTAAAACTCCAATTCTTCAATTCTTCCTCTTGAAATAAATCTTCAATGATCTTCAAGTCTCCAATTTATCTTCAAATGGTCTTCAAACACGAACTTCGAATTTCCAAATCTATGCTCAAATCTGTGTAAAACGTCATCAAAATAGCTACAAAAATAGTGAAAAATAACAATTTCTCATTTTCACATCACTTAAAGACTAAAAACACAAATATTAATAAAATAGCATATATTTAAGCATAAATAGGTCTAAAAACATAGTAAAATAGCCATAAAAATAGGGTCTTTTTTAGCTCAATCAACATGTTAATTATAGAAAATTAAAAATTATGCATAATTTGGATTCAATTCCAGATTTTTGTGAAAGAATTGAGAAGTGCAACACATGTATGCTTACTAAAATCACAAGGAAACCATTTCCTAAGGTATAAAGAAATTCTAAATTGCTTGAATTGATACATAGTGATTTATGTGACATGCATTCAACACCTACCATGTATGGAAAGAAATATTTTGTCACATTTATTGATGATGCAACAAAATATTTTGTCACCCATTGAATAAAATCAAAAGTTGACTAAATCAAATCACTAATTTGTGTGATATTGATTGTGATTAATTTCCTAAAGTCAAGGAGTTAGATTGATAATCAGATCAATTATCATCAAAGTGATGGGTCATTAAAGCTAAAATTAATCCCTTAGATGGTGGAGTATATGACGACCCCATGACTATATAAGAAAAAGCTCCTCCAACGTAGAAACTCTCTCCGGACACCCTTTGCCATGCGCAAACACTTCTCTCCTGCAGGGATGCAAACTCTTGTTTGATCAACCTTATCTTTTACTTTTCATCACCCTTGTTCTTACAAGTTGTAATCTTGTTTCTACAATTCTAGTGAAAATCTACATTTCATTGTCTCTTGGTTCATCAATCTCTCACTTTATTACTCAAGAATTACCCAATAGATTTAAACAGTCTTCTGTGACTTTAAACCAGAACTCGCAATTCGTCTGATCTCTCTCGCTTTTACAAGCTTGATTTCTTAGTTTTAAGTTTTACAAAAGGTTTTTGTTATTTTTTCTACAAAAATAACTGGTACGCCTCGAACATCTCTCTTTCCGCAAAGAGATTTCGCCACAAAGATCTTTTTGGACGCACTAGGGAATTTTGGCGCAACACATGTTTCTAGGAATAATTATAAATTTCATATATAACACAAATTGTTACTTACTTCCTTTTATCTCCAAATCCAAAATTTCATGATTCTTTTTGGTTTAATAATCATGACCCCATTATTTTCATTTGATTTAATAATAACCATAATCTTACCGAAATAACAAGGATAAAAAATATCCATTAATTGCAAATATGCAAACAATTTTGGAACTCCATGACTTATCAATGTCATGATCAAGAAGAAGCAACTTGCATAATATAGCATATATTTAATTAACAAGTATAAAAGGAGAAATATATCTCTTCCACCGATCAATCAATTCTTCACGATCATCAATGATTTTTTTTGCGTGTGTTCATCAATCACTTTTTTTAAAAGAGTGATTTCATTAGTAAAAACAATATTGTATTTGAATTGTTAGAAAATTTCTAAAACAATAGATTAAGAACAAGAGAAACGAGACTTTGAGGTGTGAAGAACACTTTCTCAAATACGATATTGCCAAACTATCTTAGACAAGTTATAAATGGGATACAATAAAGCCACTTGAGAACACTCAGAGAAAAGTAGAATTGTTGATTGTGTCTCTAATGTTAATGTGAAAGGTTTTTTATACACTTGATCAACATACATGTCTTTTCATATAGACATAACTTTATGATCAATACATGTCTTTCCAAATAGACATAATTTTATGAATACTTATGTCATAAAGATACCTTTTTTTATACAAATATGTCTTTTAATAATTGTTCACTTATGACTTATGAACAAATGCCTTTTATTAATAATTATTATCAACATTAAAAAATATCAAACAATTTTGCCTCTTGAACTTCAAATCAAAACATTTTACTCTCTGAATTTGGAAAGTTTAGGGGAATAAATTGTCTTGATTTTAGTTTAAGGGCAAATTGTCCTTACATCTATAATTTAAGGGAAAATATGCTAATAAGCCATTATTTTATTAAGGGTAATTATTTGATACACCGACGGTGTAAATTTTAGATTCCACAAGCGGATTGTGGAGTTGACACATGTCCATTTTTTGAATTAATTAAGTTTTAAATATTTCAATCTAGTCCCTAGAGGACACATGTCACCCTTCAGGACCCGATTGTGTAGTCTGCTAAACTCCACCGCCGGTGTATTGTATAATTTGCCTTTTATTAATTTTAATTATTAACATATAAAATGATAAAATTATAATCAACTTTTCTTCCAAAAAAACGTAAAATAATTTTTGCAGGCCAAGAGAAAAAAAACGAAAATTGCAAAAAAAAAAAAAAAAAGAAAGAAGAAGAAGGTAAAAAAAAAACGAAAAAGAATAAGAACATAAAATAACTTTTTCAACGCTTTAAAAGAACACTAAAACCCTAAAGACAAATTTTTGAGGGATTTAAACGCTAACAAGTAACAACAGGTCACTTCTTCCATCACACTGCACTCGCCGGCGTTTCTGTTCTACTTTCTCTAAACCCCATGAGCCTAGAGGGAGGCGAATCCGCCATGTCCACTTTACTCGAAACATACAAGATTATAGACCACAGCTCGTCAGCTCTATCCACAATTGCCGTAGCAGTAGCCGCACTCTCTTGCGAGGCTGCAAGGGCCAATTTATCGGCCTTTGATTTAACCGATTCCGGTGATGGGTCCGTCGCAAAAGATGATGTTGGAGTTGCCAGCGACGTCAAAGTCTTACTTAACGGCTCCAAATTGGTTACAACTTCTAATAAAGGTGATGATAGAGTTGACCTTAATTTGTTTTCTAAGATTCCTGTTGTTAATGGAAATGTGAGAGAAGCTGTTAAGAGTTTACATTCTGTTATTCGTGTGGTTGCGAATTCAGGGGAGAAGTTAGGGGGGAAAGTTTTGCAATTGGGGTTTGAGTTAGGGAATTTAGGAGATAGTAGTTTGGGAAGAGTGAGACTGAATTTGGGTTCAGTTGGGGTTGAGGGTCTAAAGGGTATTTTTGAAAAGGATTGTTTGAAGGATACTTTGAGAAATAGGGTGAGATCAGCGGTGGAGGCAGGACTTGAGAAAGATTACTCAAAATTGGTGAAGGAGGTGGACTTGATTTTGGAGATTGTCTGGAAAATTGTTGCGTGGGAGGCTGTGACTGCGTTTTTTGTGCTTGAGGGTGGGGAGGTATTGAATGAAAAGAGTGGTGGGAAAGGAGGAGAGGCTGATGGAGGGAACGTGAAAGTGGAAAAGAAGAAGAAGAAGAAGGTTTTGTTGGGGAAAGGAACTGGCCTTATTGTGGAGTTGATTAAGGATAGGGTGACAAGTAAGGCAGAGGGTTTAGAGAAAGTAGTGGAGGATCTTTTATTGTTTTTAGATCCAAAAAGTCCAGAGTTTGATGCTTTGTTGAAGAAGGTGAAGGAGATTTTGGAGAGCAATCAAAGTAGAAGAATCCCCAAGACTCCTAAGGTAAATGCTTAATCATGATTCTTTTTTTGTTACCTTTACCCATAATATGTTAAAGACATTGTTCAAAATAGAATTAGAGCTGTTGCTTCTTGGTTTATTTTCATCAATATTATTCAACTTCAAGGGGAAAAAAATATCATACCATCGTAATGCCATCATCTTATGTCTTGTTCTTGAGTAGAATGCTTGATTGTCACTGGGCTTTCTGTTGTCAGGGTACTCGTGATTTTGCTAAAGAGCAAATGGCAATAAGAAAGAAAGCATTTTCTATTATAACAAAGGTTTTCGAGAGGCATTGTGCGACAGCCCTGGATACTCCTGCTTTCGAATTGAAGGAGACTCTTACTGGAAAATATGGAGAGGATTCAAAGCTGATTTATGATCTTGCAGATCAGGTTAGTCAGAATTGGTCAGTCCATTGAAATGAAGTTCCACTTTCTTTTTGCATATGTTATATATGTTTAGAAAATTTTTTTAATCAATAATCAAGAAATTTGTTTATTTTAGAGTTTATTTTAGGGAAAAGATAAGTTCCATTTATTTTTTAGGAACAACTTTCTTAATATTAATTTTGTTTACAGGGTGGAGAGCTCTGTTCCCTACGGTATGACTTAACTGTTCCATTTTCTCGGTATATGGCCATGAATGGTCTTACATCATTTAAAAGATACCATATAGATAAGGTTTGGAGAAGGGATAACCCATCTAAAGGGAGATACCGGGAATTTTATCAATGTGATTTTGATATTGCTGGTCAATATGAAAAGATGGGACCAGACTTCGAGGTTGTTCGAATTTTGTCTGAAGTACTCAATGAGCTAAAGATTGGGGACTATGAGGTAAATCATTGTAACTCTATTCTCTACCTGAATGGCTCACTCATTTTCTTGATGTGATTAATGCTACCTATTATGTTGTTTGGTTGTGATACTAAAGTAGCAATTTAGGCAGATGCACTGGTATCGCTTGTTACTCTCGGATTTGACATTGGCATTATTCGAGCACATTAAAAGCACAGTAGCATGACAGTCAGATTTGATTTTCTTTTTTTTCTTTCCTTTTACTATTGCTTCAGTCTAAGCTTTCATTTTAACTAGTTAGTGTAAAGTCTTGATGTCAAAAGCCATATTATTAGGGCATATTCTAGCATTATGCTTTTCACTCCTTCACTGTCATATTATGGTTCTGAAGATGCTTGAAGTGCTTTCAAGTTTGTTGATTTCCTTTTACATGCTTCAACAGATAAAATTGAATCATCGAAAATTGCTTGATGGGGTGCTGGAAATCTGTGGTGTTCCACCTACAAAGTTTAGAACTATTTGTTCAAGTATTGACAAGCTAGACAAACAATCCTTTGAGCAAGTTAAAAAGGAAATGGTGAGGACATAAGCCTAAAAATCTATCTGCTTCCATTTACAGCTATTAGAAGAATGACTAGTGTTCAATTATTTACCATTGATATTTGAATTATTATCGTATTAAATATTATTGTTCCTTGTTCTTTGTAAAATACTTTTTATCACTTGTTAATTCAATTCACATTTTCTCAAGTATTAGTTCATGAGTATAGGCATTTATCATATATGCTGTTGATTCCTTGATATTTCGGTACACATGTGGTCAAGTATTAGTTGATGAGTATAGGCATTTATAATATATGCTGTTGATTCCTTGATATTTCGGTACACTTGAGTATTAGTTGATGAGTAAAGGATCTTCTCATATATGCTGTTGATGCATTCAATGTTGCTTTTTTTTTGGGGTTTGTTGTTCATTGATGCATTCAATGTTTATCAAGGACATCGAATGCAAGGCTGTATCCATTTGATTGTCGTCACTTCAATAAAAAATTTGAGTTACTTCTAAACTTTGTATGCTAGCTTTGCTGCTGTTCAATGTTTATTGATGTGCTGATGTTTTGCTTTGCCTAGAAGAAATGTGCCAATTTCTATTAGCAGGATCCTGGGGTTGTTTGTATGTAATTTTTGTTATGGTCAATCAAATTTGCGTTGTTGAAAAGTTAGATAGTTGTGAAGTTTCTCTTCTTTTATCACTGGATAAGTTATCTATGTTGCATCTATCTTGAGTTTTAGCTACCGCAACTTAGATAATGGTTGTTTTTAATTATTATATATACATTCTATGTATATATTTCAAATTATTACTTCTTAGGTGGAAGAGAAAGGGCTATCCGTTGAGACCGCAGACAAAATTGGCACTTTTGTGAAGATAAGAGGACCTCCACTGGAATTACTGTCAAAGATTATGGGAGGAAGTGAAGGTAGTGAGCTTTGTGAACACAATGCCTCCAAAGAAGCATTAAATGACTTGTTAGTTTTATTTGAGGCTCTGGAGAAATCAAGATGCATAGACAAAGTGGTTTTTGACTTAAGTCTTGCCAGGGGCCTTGATTATTATACTGGAGTCATATTTGAAGCTGCTTTCAGAGGAGGAGTGCAGGTAATTATTTTCTACTTGAGGGTTATTAACATGTTTTTTTGCCTTTATGTCAGCCTTTCAGTACTATGCTCTTTTTTTTTGGCAATGGTCTGACCATATTGCTGAAGTGTGAATGACTGAATGTTATAAGACTGAAGAATGTTGGAGTTTGGACTTATGTAAAGTACTTAGATTTTCTGGTCATTACATTTGATTGACTTTGGTTTAAGGTGCACTCTGTACCGAGTCTTTTCTCTGAATGGTAATGGCTTTGGTTCCAGGTGGTAGCGTTTACTGGCCTGCCATGATTCATGTACCGTAAAGTTGTGTGCCTATGAATGATGTGATATAGTCCAACCCTCATGTTATTTTTTTTCTTAATAGCTTCTGGTCTTTGGGTAATAGGTTCTTTGAAATAGTAGCATCATGCTGTAGAATTTTCTGTGCACTTTGTTTGGGAACAAGCCCTAAATAAACCAAGGTGCAATTTGTAAACATTGCAACATATTTTTTTGGCTGTATTCAGCTATTCTTTTCTTAGGTCCTGTTTGTTAAATTAAGTGCTGAAAATTTAAGCACTGAAACTTTATGACTACTGAATTTAATACTGAATTTGTGGTGAAAAAACTGTTTGATAAGTTAATTAATGTGAGATGTAAGAAAAAAAAATTTGTTGATTTTTTTGTATGAAAATATTTAAAAAAATACATTGGTAACAATTAAAAAGGAAAGAATTATTGATAAAAGGAAAGAATATAACATTATTGTTTAAATCTTTCCATAAATAATATTGTTGAATAGAAAAAGTAACCTTAGACCTACTTTTTATTTCCAATACTTTTTCATTGAAAACTTTAAATTAAGTGATTTTCTAGCATTGATTATCAAACGCATTAAAAAAATTAAAGCATTGAAAATTTTCATTTTCAATGTTTTGAAAATTTTCAATGGTTTATCAAACAGCCCCTTAGTGTTGCCCATTCTTAATTTAGGTGCTGCAAAATCATGCATTGTTACTTAGTAATGAGGCTAGCCTGGTGAAAAATAAACCTGTTAGCTGGAATTTTATGGAAAGATGAGCAACTGGATTGTAGTATCCCATCTTTCTTTATCACTGATTGTAAATTATGCCAGCAAGATTAATTATTGCAATGCAATAACTCTGTTCTTTTATTGCATTGGTTGTTAAGCTGCCCCTTTGATAATATGACTGACTTTTTTGTATTCAGGTTGGTTCAATTGGTGCTGGTGGACGTTATGACAATCTGATTGGAAATTTTGGCACAAAGCAGGTTCCAGCTGTTGGTATGAGTCTTGGAATTGAGCGAGTACTTACTATAATGGAAGATAAAGCACAGAACCAGGTTAGTTTTTATTCCTAAATCGCAGGAACATTACCAGACCTACTTTTAAACTCTGTCACATTGAGTGTAACTTTGTGTTTGATACCTTTTATTTCATGGATAATCCTTTGCAGTTGTATGTGTAATGAGAATTAAGTCTTACTCTTAACTGCTGTGGTATATGCTTGCTATGCACAAGTTTTCAAACACATTGGGTGAGAAGTGGTAGGAATTATACATATGTAGAGTAAAACAACGTATTGTAAGTAATCTTAATTAGTCCATTTTAGTCTATGATGATTTCAAATTGAAAGATATTGACTGGTGGGGATTCAATTGTTATGCCTAAAAATGTGATTACTTAAGAAAGCTATCTTTCTATTTTCAGTCATTAGGTGAGCGAGTTATTATTACTCTTGTAAATTGTAATGTAAGTATGATTTGCCAGTTGAATATATATATATATATATTCCAAATCAATCGTTAGTTAAGACATCTCTCTTGTAAAGCCTGCCTACCATACATAGAGTGGTTAGCAGTTTGATTGGTCATCTAGGTCTAGCATTCTGTGGTCAAGCTTGAATAAGTGGTGAGCGTATCCTGTGAAATGTTTTTTCAAACTGACTTCCTATGTTATTTTCTTTCTCAATTCTCATATATTCCACATTCTGAGCTGTTATGGAGCTAACATCTTGGAATCATAGCACTCTTTATTTTGCACGAATGCCCACTTGTGTATGCATTATGCCCTGCAGCTTATTATGTGGTCTTCTTTTACTGATAATAACTCAATAATTTGAACTACTGTAACTTATGCTACTTTCTTTATGATTGAGAGCTTGTGCTAAAATATTTATCATTTACTTCTACGAATCATTCTGATTTTAACAGGTTGTGTGGGATTAGTATTCGTATGGATTTTCCTATTTTCATAAACAAATGTTTCATAATTTTATGTTGAGGTTCTTCTTCCTACTATCTCCTATTCCATTCTGCATTTTCATTTCCCGTCCTCGACTTTTAATTACTTTCTGATTCTTTACAAATTTACTGCCTGGTCGGCCGGAGTCTTGACTTTGCTCTAGCTATGTGGAATGCTTTTAAAGCAGAATGGTTGTCATAATTATGTGACCTGCTCTTAGTAATATTGATTATAATAACTATTGAATCTTGCCACCACTGCACATTTGCTTGGAGGCACTAATGTTTTTCTGGGGGAGCATTGGCAGGCAGTTCGAGCCTCGGAAACACAGGTATTGGTGGCTGTCCTTGGGGATAAACTCTCTCTAGCTGCAGAGCTGGTTAGCGAGCTCTGGGATGCAGATATAAAAGCAGAATACAAGGTCCATAAAAAGGTGATGAAACTCATTGAATATGCTATAGACTCGAAGATTCCATGGATGATCATCGTGGGTGAGCGGGAGGTGAAAGACGGGATTTTAAAATTAAAGAAGGTAGAAACCACCAAGGAGGATGTGATTTCGAGAAGTAAACTTGTTGAGGAACTGCAGCAGCTATTAGAAACCAGCAATGAGGATATGATTCCGAGAAGTAAACTTTTTGAAGAACTGCAGCAGCGATTAAAAAGCACCACAAATGAGGTAGTGATTCCGAGAGGTAAACTTGTTGAGGAACTGCAGCAGCGTTTAAAAAGCACCCATGAGGAAGTGATTCTGAGAAGTAAACTTGTTGAGGAACTGCAGCAGCTATTAAAAAGCACCAATAAGGAAGTGATTCCGAGAAGTGAACTTGTGGAGGAATTGCAGCAACTATTAAAGCCATGAAAGGGGCCTACTCGATTGATTTGGAGACACCACATTCATCCTTTCTAACACTTGATATACATTTTTAATTATTCAGATTTCTGAGCATACAAATACTTTAGTTCTGAATATGATATTGCAAATGAATCGTGTTTTGGCTAATACCTCCTTCCTTTGTGTAAGGACTCGTTCTTAACTATATATCTCGCATAAATTATATATGATATTATAAGTTCAAGACAACTTTTTCCACAAAGGAAGGAGGTAATTGTTCAGAATTTGAAAATTAGAGGAGTTAATTGTGAAGAAAATAGTTTTTTGTTTCCACCGAGGGAAGGATGGCGGAAATAAATACTTTTTTTTTTGGCAGTACGGAAATAAATACTCCCCGTTCCGAATTGAATTGTCACATTTGATTTTTTTAGGTTAAATAAAACCTTTTTTGACCATTAATTATTACAAAAATATAATTTTTAAAATTTTTTAAAAACAAACTTTGGAAAATTTAAAACTTAAATTTTTCAAAGCATATTTTTAAAAATTTTAATTGTATATAAATTTTTCATAAATAATGGTCAAAAACGACTTCGTTTGATAAAAAAAAAAAAATCAAATGTGGTCATTCAATTCAGAACGGAGGGAATACTTTAGATGGTACTAAATCTTTTGAGTTTCTTTTTCTGGATTACTAAACACTGCCCCCTTTTACTA
>AWUE01017131.1:0-24080 GCA_001974825.2 Corchorus olitorius
ATTTGGATCCAAACTCAACTCATGGTTCGCCAATCAGGTCTAACTACTAGCTAATAAACCACCAAATCAGCCACACGTACTCCCTGGACTGCGTCCAATCCACGAGTCCCTGTGTGATTACAAACCATTCAAAACCATTTTCAATGATCGCTAATGCACCCAAAATAATTTATTAAAACATTTTATAAAGCATTTAACTAAAAACAGTAATAAACATTTTCCTCAACGGGTTCTCCGTTGAAGACAGCCCACTCACTATTTAGGGGACTCGTACACCCCAATAGTCAATCCACTGTGAGACTAGCCGGTGTCTCGATCAGCGCCTCATCCGTCTGATTGAGCACATCCAACACAAGATAATCGTTAAAACCAATATCATAATCAAAATATCAATATAGTCAAATAAAATGGAACAAAATCACAAGAAGCACATATCCCAAACCCCACGATCTCAGTTTGACGATCTTAGCATGTCTATATTAGTCTCTTCAAAGTTTTAAGACGAGTTTTGAATTCGTAATACACTTTCTAGAGTTCAATTAATCATTTCTGGCGTTTGAGGGTAAAACTGTCATTTAGTCAACCAGGGGCAAGACGGTAATTTAGATCAATCAAGGGTAACATGGTAATTTCACCCAAAAGATTCCACTACTGTAGATTTTCAATCCCGTAGATGCGTTCTTGAAAGCTTAATTACATATACCACACTCTTAGGGACAAAATAGTAAATTTGCCCATCAAGGGTATTTCGGTAATTTTTACTCTTTCAAGGTACGGTGACATTCCTTACGTGTCATAGTTGTTGACCCTAGTCGATTGGACTCGAATCCGTAGCCCAACGGAATAGATTAGTGTACTTATTCTACTTAAGGGCAAAATGGTCATTTCACTTCTAAGGGTAAAGTAGTCTTTCTACTGCTGATATATAATTCCAATACTTTATCTGCTTTATTCCACATTATAAATATGACCGATTTCAAAATCGTGGCTTAATAAGATAAATTAATATACTTTTACTAATTAAGGGTAATATGGTAATTTACCCACTCCAAGGTGAAACAGACATTTTATGATCATACGTAGATTACGGAGTAATACAAGAATTATTCGGATTTATTAACACAACCGATGTCACGAATTCGTTTAATTTCTCTTCTAAGGGTAATTTTGTAATTTAATACCTTAAGGGTGATTTGGTAATTTTACCCATCCAAGGGTAATATAGTAATTTTTTCTTATCTAATTATTGAATCCAATTTTCTAATTTCTCAAATTAATTTCCTTTCTTTTCTTTTCTCTTTTCTTTTATTTCTTTTACTTTTCTTTAAAATTGGGTCTAGCCCATTCTTCCTTCTTCTTCTTTTTCTTTCTTCTTTTTTTTTTTTTGAAATAGAATTGGGCTTGGTTAGGCCCAGCTGCCAAGCCAAGCCAGCTGGGCCGCGCGCTGGCCCAGCGTGCTTGGCCTGGAACGCTTGGGCCACGCCAGGCAGGCCCAAGGCCCTTTTTTTTTCCTCTTCTTCATCCTTCTTGCCGGACACCCACCGGAGGCTGGTCGGAATCTGGTCCAGATTCCGGCAGCCTCTATTTTTGCCAATTTAAACCATTTTACACCCCTTTTTCACCAAATTTTTCATTCCAAAACACTTCTAAACAATTCTAATTGCAAATCCAAACAATAATCATCTCCAAAACAACATTTTAATCAACAATTCAACAAAACTCAACATCAAGATTCCAAATTAACTTACCCAATTAATATTAAAGCTCCATTCTTGCATTCCTTGCTCCACATAATCTTTCACCAATAAAACTTGCTTCCAAACACCTCCAAAGACATAATAAAATTAAAAATCCATGTTTATCAACCTTGAAAAATCAAATTTCTTTAGGTGAATTTCTTCTTACCTTAACTTCTTGAAACTCTCACATACATTATGAAATTTCAACACTTAACCTAATATTGGAAAGGATTTGTTGAGGAGAATATCTTTTCATGCTTGCATGTTGATTTACCTCTTAAATTGGTGAAGAAATTTAAAG
The DNA here is from genome assembly GCA_001974825.2 of Corchorus olitorius. Taxonomy (NCBI): domain Eukaryota; kingdom Viridiplantae; phylum Streptophyta; class Magnoliopsida; order Malvales; family Malvaceae; genus Corchorus; species Corchorus olitorius. Next base: position 2,041 of record AWUE01017131.1, read on the forward strand.
AGAGAGAGAGAGAAAGTAGAGGGGTTCGGCCATGCTAGGAAAACTAGGAGCAAAAATGGCGTGGGGGTGAAAGGAAAAGAAAATAAAGCCTTCTTATTAAACTTCCTAGGTAAATTGGTGCTTTACTCCTTGCACTTTCAAAACCTTTTTAATTTGATCCTCCCTTCTCCATCTTAATTTCTTAAGTCCTCATTTTAATTAAATTCTCAAAACTTTTCTTTATAATTCAATTGACCTTCACTTCTTTACTTCTTTTCTTCTCAAAAATTAATTCCCATCACAAATATTTTTATGGTATTACACATATGAATAATTTCCTAGCCCAAAATGATATTATATGCTAAAAAAGATTTTTTTTACAATTAAGGTCAAGAAGTTTTCCTGAATTCAATTTCCCAAAGCTACCAGATGTGAGTAAGATATCTGTATGACGAAACATATGCCGACCAAATGCACAATCTGAAAACTATAAATGAAATGTAAACTGTTACGACTACAATTATCATGCTTAATTAAGAGGAATAAAAACCTAAAAAATTGATTGTTCCATCAGTTAGATTCCACGGAATTCAGCTTGGAAAATAAAAATATACTTGTTAGATAACTGGTCAAAATTTCTTGAGAGATCAACTCTGGGTATATACCAACAGATATGGAAAAAGAAAAACAAAAGAAATTGCAATCGTAAGAGGGCAATTAATCACCAAAAGGTAAAGTTCCAGCATACAGAAATTGAGGAGAAACAGAATAATTATGAATGCATAATAGAAGCAAAATTAAACAAATGATAATAAGGAATAAAAGTATAATGCAGACTCTTGATTACAACAGTTTCACTAGATTTTTTTTTAAATAAAAAAAAAACCCCTTTAAGGACATGAAAGCATATAATGAAAGATATAAGGGTCTCACCAGTGTTATAGAGTAGAATAGATTTGGATAAGAAAAGGGTGAAAAAAGGGTAACAAAGTAAAGATCATATACATGTTAATAATTAAAAAAAAAAAACTAAAGGAAGTAAAGTGTATAACAAAAGGAATAACAGACATGAAAGCATATAATGAAAGATGAAAGCATCTAATGAAAGATATAAGGGTCTTACTAGTGTTATAGAGTAGAATAGATTTGGATAAGAAAAGGGTGAAAAAAGAGTAACAAAGTAAAGATCATATACATGCTAATAATTAAAAAAAAACTAAAGGAAGTAAAGTGTATAACAAAAGGAATAACAGCCTGACCAGCGTTATAGAGTAGAATAGAATGGGGCACAAAAAGGATTAAAAAATATGACAGTTTCCAGAACACCATATATATGCTTATCATAATTTTAAACATAAAGAAAATAGCTACAATAGAAAGGAAGATCACAAAAGATAAGAGAATCATGTGATACTCTTTTAAGTTGCTCTAAGGAGCGATAAATAACACACATAGATTATTATGCTGAAATAGATAATAGAAATATCAACTGGAAAAGAGTTCAACACACCATCATTCTAAGTAGAATAAATCGATTATGGAAAATTCTGAACTAATTTGATGGCAATGTTTAAACAAAAGAAAGCATGAAAGGCATACCCAGTCATGGCAAGACACCAAAAAATGATCAGTCCCATTCCTACAACAGTACCCATATCTGCCACAATCATGATGATTGGCTATATGGATAAATGAAACCCAGCACAAACGATTTAACCCTTCTTTTTGTTTCAAGTATAATACAGAGACAAAAAAGGGATGTAAAACTGCAAAAGACAATATAAAAGCATTGAGAGCCATCAAAACATGCACATTTGCTTCTAAACCTTATCAATTTCTCCCTTGGAATTAGGAGGATTAATAGTTTTCTGCTTCCTTTACTCTTCTTCTATGCTCCCAAGTCTTGTTTACTATTGATGTTCTTCATGTATGCTTGAATAGTCTCCAATTTATTGCATTAACATGGAATTTAAAAAGAAAATCTTAAAATCAGATGAAAAGATTTCAAAAGAAACATAAAATATATAACATTTTCTTCTTAGAATTAGATTAAGAGTTGAAAACTACCACAAACCTGCTCAAAAAATCCATCCACGCTTCTTTAATAGCTGGAAGAAGACAAAGAATAAGTTAAAACTGCCTATTATCCGCAATCTCACTGCAATTAAGAACCATTAAATGATGAGAAGCACCATTAACACTCTGCTTTTATGCATCTATAATGGGACAAAAAGAGAGATAAAAAAGCTGATTTAGGCGTAAATGATAATAAGATTAATGGCCAAATTCAAAGGTACCTAAAACGTTATATGAAATCAATTTATAGAACATAAAGTATGTGGGTAAGGGGTTTATTGGAACATCACAATCATAGTCGGAAGAATGAGTTTTGATAATTTTTGGCAGGTTGATATGGGTAAGAATCTGACTCAACAAATTAGACAATCAGCTTCTTTGAATTCCACTTCTACGAAGAATCCATAGAAATGAAAACCACTGTGCCTATCCTTTTAATCATATAAAAACCAAATATTGAATGAAAAGTGAAGAGGAAACCAGAAGCAAGGTAAAAAAGAACATAGACTTGAGAATCAAAACCAGAATAGTGAGATACCCAAACCTGTAAATATTAAAGCAGGACCTGAAACCTTAAAACATAGAAAGCCACGGTAAAAGGAAGATGAAACTGCAGTTTGTAAAAAGCTATTAAGATATCTTCAATGAATGTCATAAATATTGATATGCAAAAGGAAATTTCCACAAGAAAGAAAGAGAAAGGAAATCTTAGTCTTTCACCACATGTCCCGAATTAATCTCTTGACTGGGAAATATGCAAATGTAACTAAACTAACTTTCCATTGGCTTCAAGGGAGATCAATAAGTTTTGCTGAAACCTGAAAATCAGAAACTAATGAAAGCCAAAGTGCTGCCTGGGCACAAGGCTGACAAAGGTCATATATACACAGCCCTAGTCACGCTTTACAAACCATTTTCACAAAGTCCAAATGAAGTAACCTCAAGTTCACATATTTTGCACAATGGAAGAGTGAAAATACTACTTTCAGATCAATATTCTTATACTATTAATCATGACATGTGTTAGTTTGGGTAAATCCAATTAAAGTGATGCAAAACTGCTCTCTGGTGACATTGTACCAGACAAAGTTATGCTATCTTGGATTAATTGGAATAAAAGCTCAAACTATCCAAAAAAAAAGGGATAAATAAATAAAAAATAAACAATTAAAGTAAAGCAATGTAAATAGAACCTTAGTTTTGCAGCATCTTGCGTTGTAGGATAAAGACCCATTCGTTTTATCGATTACATTCTCCCATGACTAAGATGCTTCCTCAAGGAAGTTATCGGCCACGCACTCCCAGTCTCCAGACCTGTAAAAGGAAGAAAAATGGACAAAAAGAAGGGGAAGGGTGAGGGTCAAACCTCTAAGAATAAGATTAGGCGAAAGAAATCATCATTCTTGCAATCGTATTAAAAGCAACCTAAGAACTTGAAGCCTAATTCATCATGGGTTTTCTCGAATACGTGACTGTTTGATGTCTGCATATTGACCATCATAACAAATTAAACAATCAGCTTCCTTGAATTCCACTTCTTTGAAGAATTCATAGAAATGAAAACTACTGTGCCTATCCTTTTAATCATATAAAAACCAAATCTTGAATGAAAAGTGAAGAGGAAACCAGAAGCAGGTAAAAAAGAACGTAAACTTGAGAATCAAAACCAGAAAAGTGAAATACACAAACCTGTAAATATTAAAGCAGAAGGACCTGAAACCTTAAAACGCAAGCCAGGGCAAGAGAAAGATGAAGCTGCAGTTTGTAAAAAGCTACTAAGGTATCTTCAATTAATGGCATAAATATTGATATGCAAAGGTATAGATAAAGATGATGTTAAACAAAGGAATACAACCCTAAGATGAAAAATATACAATATGACCATGAAATAGAAGTATAGAACCCATTACTATCACCAACAGAGTACTGTAACGAACTACTCTCTAATAAGTTGATTACACGAACAAATTTAAAATAAGAAACTTGGTTAAGAACCTTGAAAACTTGGACTTTTCACCTATATCCGAATCGACCTCCTCACTCTCACATAATTGAACATAATCACATTTGTTTTTTAATCTCCTCTTTTTAGCTTAAGATTTGGAAGAGATCATCAATATATATCAGGTCATAGACAGGTCCACGACTTAGCTAAAATAGGATAAACTGACAAACTCAAAACAATTAATCAGGAAAGAAAGCTTAACTCTTGTATTGGAATACTAAGCTGACACATCTAATAAAGCAACTACCGTAAGGGTTTAGGTTTAACAATACTGATTCTCTATTGATCCTAACTACGACTCAGAAGACATTTATATAACTAAGAATCTAATAATAAGCATCATATGGTTAACATAAGCACAGAGATACACACACATATACATATATATACATATATGTATGCATAGGCACAAAGATATACACATACATATCTAATAATTTGAATCACCAAACATGTATTCTCACCGAATGCCTACAATTATTTGCAAAGACAATACGTATCCAAATGTTGCAACCGAAAGGGGTAAATCCGAGACCTTATGGTAAGAAAATGAAAAACCAAAACCACAATCAGTTTATAACAAAAGATCTAACTCTCTAATCAAATCTTCGAACACCCTACATTAAAATATATAAAGATAACGTTAAACAAATGAAGACAACCCAAAGAGGATAAATATACTATCACGATGAAATAAAACCCATTACTAAGCTGATTACATGAACAAATTTAAAAGAAGAAACTTGGTTAAGGACCTTGAAAACTTGACTTGAAAAACCAAAACTAGAATCAGTTTATACGAAAGATCTAACCTCTCAATCGATCAAAACCAAAACAATGAGTCATCTCTTCGCGCTTTATAACTCCACGATAAGCAAAATCCCTTCTTTTGAAGCGGTTGTTACAAACTACTGAAAGAGAAAAGAAAAACGAAGATAACGACATAAGGAAGAAACCTCAATTCTTGTAACCAAATGTAGAGAGATAATGGCGCGAGAAACTGATCAAAGTAGGCAAGATTGAAATATTCTAATATGTTTCAGGAAGGTGTTTTGGAAATCAGAAAATAACGAATCTGGAATAGGATAAAAACCCTTAAGGCCTAACGTCAACCTCTGACCAGCTCCTAGACTCCGGCGCTTGCTCCATTGTACTTGGGCTCCACCCTCTCTGTAAAGGCCGTAGATGAAAAGGTCTTCAGAAGAACCCAGTGGACAGACGAATAGACAAAGGAAAAAGAGAGGGAGTGGGTAGCGAAACGAATCCAGGGAATTGCAGGGAATGGGGAACCGATGAGATCGAACGTAAAATCGGGAGAGGGCTTGGGAAATCCCAAATCAATCCGGTTGGTTTATCAATCTGAGGCGCGGGTCGGGCCGGGTCAACAATTGAGCAGAGAAATTGGAAAGGAGACGTGGCCGATTTTCATTGGCCAATAGCTAGAACAGTTGCAAAATTGAAGGAAAATTGGACTGTTCACTCGAATTGAGAATTTGCTACTGTAGAATGAACAGAACCCGTGTTGGCCTCCCATTAAGTATAAGTTATAGATGTTATTTATAATTATCAGACACACACTTGAAGTATCGAGAGAGCGTGCTGGAGTCATGTACTGGGGGTTTCCATTCAACTATTTGACATGTCATGTCTCCCACTACTGTTTGAGATTACTTTATGATGAGCTGGAGCGGATGAAAGAATTGAGTAATCAAGTGACAGATCGCTACGGTTGTGTGTTGAGAAAAACACATCAGATTCTTTGTGCATGTGAGCTGAAGGCAGCAATAAATAATAAGACCCCGATCAGTGTCAATGACGTCCACGATTTTTGGAAAACACTTGTGATCAGCGATACTGTTGACCATTCTGATTTTATCGGAGCTGATGATATGTCGGAGGATCAGCGGTATTTTAGGAAACTGGTTGATGAGGTCATCGCAAGCGATCCAGCAGTTATGCGCAACATATCTGTTATGATCAATGAAGAACTTCACCCGAATCAGGCAAGTTACAATGAACCGGAGGTGAACACGACAGTTAGAGGTCGACTGAAGGGGAGTAAATCGACGAAACGCGATCCGAGTAAGTGGGAGTACAGTCAAAGGGGTCGTGGACGTGGTCGGTCAAGTAGTTCGTCAGCTGGTCGTGGGCGCAGCTCTTCGACATCTGTCCATAATACCGCTACTCCTGGTATGAATAATTCTTGTCCTACTGATATGTTTTTTAAAAATTAATATAATATTCGACCCTAATTAAATTAATATGTTACAGGTGATAGGCGCAATGATATTTCCCAGTTCTGCCATAAAGACCAGATTGTCGGAATAATTCTGCCGTACGTTGAAGGATATCTCGATGTGTTTGGAGACGGCAACTGTGGATTTCGCGTTGTAGCGGACTATATATTTGGCTGCCAGCACTTTTGGCGGTTGGCAAGAACTAATATTGCCGACCATCTGCATGCCAACCGTACACTGTACCAGCTCTTCTACATTGTTAAAGGTGGGATCGATAATGGAATCCAACGTATCATGTGGCACGGTGGTCCCTGCGGAGCGGATCACTGGATGACAGTAATCGCAGACTTGTTTCCTATTGCTACATTGTTTAATGCAACTGTATTTTTGTTCGGGTACGGCGATGGAAGTGGGTCTTTATATGCATGTTGTACAGTGTTGCCGTTGCATGCACCATCATCTACAACACGCCCGGAGCTCGAGATTGTGATAGCTCATTTAGGTAATTTGAACCAACACTATATCCGTCTAAATTTAGCTAGAGATTTTCCTGTACCGCCTATAGTGTCATTTTGGTTTAGTCACCATGAGCCTAGTGTTGATGGTTGGGATCAATTTTACAAAACTAGGAGAGAAAAATGGGATAATCTTGTAACATCAGCATCTTTTTCATAGCACTAGAATATGTGACATTGCATGTTATTTGGTTGGAGAAAGACGTTTATGAATATGGGGGACTTTCAATGTTTATTCTTTTTCATTTTACATATGTTTTTTCCGGCTAAAAACTCAAATTTGGTACCAAACCTTTGGCCAGATGCTCAATTTGAGCAATTAAAAATAGAGAAGATATTTTAAAGAAAAATAGAGAGAATATTTTAATGAAAATTTAGAGAGAATATTTGAAAGAATTATAATTATATGAGTTGGAAGAATTTTTTTTTTGAGAATTTCAATATATACATATTTATAGAATAAAAATGTTTAAAAATGTTTAGGTTCAAAGTTGAATAACACAATTCACATAATCCATATCATGTGTGCTCTTGTTGTTATCCATTAATTTCCAAGAATTATTATAAACTTTATAATAACTTCCCTAATTAATGTTTGGTTACAAATACAAATGTTTTGATATTAATTAGAAGAAATTAAAATACAAATCATTCGGCCAAATGTCACTCCTGCATCATCTGCTCCAAAGCTGCCGCTTCTTGCGCCGCCTTATCTGGATCAAATGCTTCTAACTCTTTGACTACGTTCCTCCCCCATTGACTCATGCGACTGACCCACTAAAAAAATTCATAATAACAAAAAATAAAGTTAATATATGTTTAACGAATTGGAAAATAAAATTTATTGCCCTAAAGTATTTTTAAAAGTATTGGAGCAACTTAAAAAACAACTTACAAATTCACTGTTGGACCGACTCCGAGGCTGGGATGCAGATGGCTGAGTGTCCCTCAGGAGCCGAGGATGCAAACGAGTGAGGTACCATGCCAGATACTCAGGAGAACATGCTGAAGGATCCTCAGAAGTGGGCACGTAATCACTGAGAGGTAGGACGTACATTCTCGGGAAGCTCTTCCAAAAGTCGGCTGCATATGAATCAGGATGCTTGACCTTGTACTTTAGCGAAACCCAAGGCCGTATAGCCTTTAACGACCTGGTTATCGGGGTGGGGATGGCCTGCACATACCCCACCTGACGTAACACGCGATCGGGCATGTATGGCTCAATAATATCCCGATACCGTATCTAACCGATGAATATGGTCCTCTGCGTGGACGAACTAGGATTCGAACCGTAGGGCAACCACGTCACCTGCATATATTAATTAATTTATAAATTATAAGTCCCTAATTAAGCAAAACTAATAATATAGTGTAATATAGTAATTACGAAAATAAGTTCAATTAAATATGATTTACCTCGGATGCTATAAGCTGGTCAAGACAAACACGCAATGAGTGTAGCCGGTCCACCGATCTATCCTCAGGTCGGACACTCCACGTGCAAGCTCAGGGCGAGTCCGGTCCAACAATCAAACACTGTCGCTGGGGTCGAAAGCATGGAAAGTACTCGTATATCCACGCCTGCAGTAAGGTAAGGCAACCAGCAATACCCTGACACTCTCCTCTACTAGCCACCCCAAGCTGACGATAGAGATAAGCTAATGCCGCAGATCCCCATGAATACTCATGAACGTCCTCCAACCCGTCCTGGAACTCAAGCAGGCAGTTCGGTCTAACTCGGTTTCCACTCTTGTCCACAAACAAGGTTGAAACTACCATCACCCACATCCATGATATAGCCATAGTCTCGTCAAGCCGGTCATTTGAGCACAAATCGATGATCGCATCAGTCAAGACAGCGCCACTCTGCCAGTACATCTCAAGATCCTCCTCAGACAACCCCAGAATTTCTATACACGAACTCTTCAAGGACGGAATAGTAGCATCGACAGAAATCATCCGTCCATCCATTGGCAAACGGAGAATATGCCACACATCATGCAACATGATGGTCATTTCACCGAAAGGCATGTAAAATGAGTTCGTATCAGGCTGTTACCGCTCAACGAACGCACATATCAGTGGTGTATCCACGTGACTGAACATGGTCGTATGGAGGTGTGACAACCCGGTGCCATCAATCATGTCCCGTGCTCCTGATGACATGGTCTGGTACCATTTTGTGAACTTCTCACAAACTGCTAATTTGTTCAGGCACTTCAGTATCCCTCTCATCTCAACCCTCCACATACGAGAGGCTATGTGCCCAAGAAAACTGGGAATCACGCTACCATCTACAGGGCCACCCGCCACTGGTCCGTAACTACCCAACTCTGATCATCATTAGTCCCGGAGCGTTTGCTACTCCCTGAAAGTATAATTCAATTAAGTTGTAAAAAGTTATTATAACCAGAATTAGTTATAACATAAATAAATAAACTAATTACCCTTAAACAAATAATAATAAAATTAATAATTCATTTTCAAATGTTACAAATGAATGTAAACTATTTACCTGATGACGATCCAGTACTAACAAAATGACCATCTCTACCCCTCGTAATAGGGGCCGCAGGAGCCGCATCATACCAAGTGGAATCCTCTGAATATGCCGGATCAGGATGCTCAAAAGAAGATGGCACAGGCTGACCAACTACCTCCTCCACTCTCTCAGCGTCAGCGTCAGCGTCCTCGTCCTCAACCTGAGTAGGTTATCTATGCTGCCTCTCAACCTCTCTCTCCCTGCGGACGGAGGCGTTTACATGGCGACTCCTAGTGTGCCGCGGGCCAGAGTCATCCCCTAGACTCAATTGTCTAGCAGCACTCGGGATCGATTTCTCGGCTCCTCTCTACAATTGTTAATAATTACAATTAATAATAACAATAGGAATAAATTAACTTATCTATTATTATGTTTACTTATTCTTTATAATTTTTTTAGTTTTTCTATTCAAGTAACTAATAATTAAATTCCATAATTAATCCTACCACTTAAATCATTAATAACGACTTTATTATTGATTAATTAATAATTAATGAATTAACTAATTAATTTAATAATAATTAAATCTATTAATAACTTTTCATATTTTAATAAAATCATAATTAATAATTAATAAAACATATTAATATATTAATCATTAATAATCCTAATTCTTATACCCTAAACTTAGATAATTAATAACTATTTCATAATAATTTAATTAATAATAATAATAACATTACTACATAATTAAATAATAATAATAATAATAATAATAATAATAAAACCTAATTAATCTTTAAATAATTCAATAATTTAAACAATTATTTAGATAATCTTAAAATAATAATAACTAATAAATAAATAATTTAATTAATTATTTTGAATTTTTTTTTAAAAAAAAGCCGTCTCGCCGGTCAATCGCGACCTGGATCGCGACCCACCGACTGCTCAGTCGGTCACGACCCGAACTGATGGTCGGTCGCGATCTCGTTACTGACCAAACCGTTGGTGGCTCGCGATCTGGTGATGACCCACCCCTCCCGCCGAGATTTCTACCAAACCCGAAATTTTCACGATTTTTTTTGTTTTTTCAAAAAAAAAACATATCGGAATTCGTGGTCGCGACCCGCCGAGATTTCTGCCAAACCCGAAATTTTCACGATTTTTTTGTTTTTTCAAAAAAAAAAGACATACCGGAATTCGGAGAAAACTTTTGCCCAACCCACGACGTCATCCCTCCATGATTTTAGATGTTGTTGGGCTGATTTTAGATGTTGTTTTGAATGATTAAGGTTGAGAGAATTTGTTTGGGAAAAAGAAGAGTTAGAGAGAATTTGAGAGTTTAAGTTTTGAAAGAAAATGAAGTAAGGGTAAATATGTCTTTCAGGGGGCGGTAGCTAGTAAAACAGGTCGGTATTTAGTAACACCTTTTTTTTTTTTTTTTACACCAGATTTTAGAGGATAAAAGGACTTTTTTCTTTTTCTTCTGGATAAATACTAAATAGGATAAAAAGACTATTTTCTCACTGATGAGTGATGATTAGAGCTGTTCAAGGGCCGGGCTACCCGCCTAAGTTCGTAAGCCCGCCCGATATTTTAAAGGGCTTGGACAAGAATTTTAAACCCGTTGGATGGGCTTGGACAAAAATATCAAGCCCGTTTATTAAATGGGCCGGGCTTGGGTATGAGAGCAAAAGCCCAAGCCCGGCCCGATTAAGGAAATATATTTGTTTTTATTTTTTATTTGTTGATATATAATATATATTAAACATACTTTATACGTACACCGTATGTTAAATAAGAAAAAGATGAATAATATATGTAGAAAATCTTATTATCAATGAGAATAGTATGTTATAGGTAGTATATATCATATTTTATATTTACAATTATATTTATATAATTAATTAATATAATTTAATTCTTAAAATAATTATTAAAAAAATATGAAACGGGCTTTTGGACGGCCTTGGTCTAAGTATTTGATAAATGGGCCGGACTTGGACAAAAGTTTGAGGCCCGTTTTATAAATGGGCCGGGCTTGGGCAACACTAATGACCTTAATCTCAAGGCTAAGCCCGGTCCGAACCCGGCCCTGCCCGGCCCATGAACAAGTCTAGTGATGATATAATTCCATCCCCACTCGACTCTAGTGTGTTTGGATAAACTTTTTGAGGGATCAGTATAGGACAAGATAAGATGGGAAAGGAGGGTTTTTTTAAAGGAAAGAAAGGGAATGACCAATCCTTGTTTGGATTGTTTAAAATATAAAAAGTAAGGAACATGAGGGATCACCTAACATTTAATAAATAAAACTTTGTTGGTTCTTGTTGGTACTCCAATTTGGAGTACCAAAAAAGGTGGACTTATAAGGATCAAGAAGGATCAAAATTGATCCTCCAAAACCCATGGATCAAATTTAATTTCCAATCCAAACATGGGTCACTAACTAAAAGGACCTCCCATCCCGTCCCATCCCATCCCGTCCCATCCCATCCCGTCCCTTACTGGTCCCTCAATCCAAACACACTGCAAGGGCTCAAGGCGACCAAAAAGGAAGGAAGAAAAAAAAAAAAAGTTTATGCAGTCTTAAGTCCCCTTAAGGCTTAAACCCACTTGTGCAATTTAAAAAGTTATAAATTAATCAATCAATTAAAAGAGAAGAGACAGAAAATTTGAGGTGGGTTTCGAAACGCAAAGGCCCCTCCTTCTCCTCACCGCCACAAACACAAAGCCGCCGAACCATATTTTCAAGTTGGAAGCCGAAATTATCCAGCGATGAAGTGGAAGCTGCGGAAGACAGCTTCTTTTCTTTTTCATCTTCATCAAACTGGTAACCTTCATCAACTTCTTCATGTAAAGAGCCCTTCTTCATATTCCCAATTCTTGCCTTGTTTTTCTTCCTCTTTTAGTAGCATAGCTAGTACCCAAAAGTTTAAAAGGGATAAAAAGGGAATGGCAAATGGAAAAAAGTATGAGTTCAATAAAATTGGTGATGCCATAACTTTGTTTAATCAGATGGCTCATGCTTCTCCTAGACCCTGTATTGTGGAATTCAATAAATTGTTCGGGGCAATTGTGGGAATGAAACATTATGCCATTGTTGTGTCTCTTTGCAAACAAATAGAGCTTTTAGGAATTACCCATGATTTTTATACTCTCAACATTTTGATTAATTGTTTCTGTCATTTGCGTCGCGTGGATTTTGGGTTTTCCGTGTTGGGGAGGATTTTTAAGCTTGGTTATAAGCCGCATTTAGTTACTTTTTCTACTTTGGTCAAAGGGTTTTGCATGGAACATAAAGTTGCTCAAGCAGCTAGATTGTTTAATGAGATGGTTCTAACTGGGTGTCAACCTGATTTGTATGTTTATACCATAATGGTTAGCGGGCTTTGTAAAGTAGGCAATTGTGGTGCAGCTTTTAGAATGTTGAGGGATATGGCGGGACGAGGTTGTCAGCCTGACATTGTAGCTTATAGTGCTGTTATTCATAGCCTTTGTAAGAATAAGTTTATAACTCAGGCTCTGGACCTTGTTTCTGAAATGAGGGGTAAAGGCATTGAACCTGACGTTGTCACACACAGTTCATTAATACAAGCCATGTGTAGTTCAGGTCAATGGGAAGAGGCAATGCGATTATTCAATGAAATGGAGGGTAAGAATTTGAAACCAAATATTGTCACTTACAATATATTGGTTGATGCACTTTGTAAAGAAGGGAAGGTTTCTGAGGCTTTAGGTGTATTAGAAATAATGAAATCTAGTGGTGTACAGCCTAACGTTGTTACGTATACTGAACTGATAAATGGATATCGTTTGCTGAACAAAATGGATGAGGCGAGAAAGGTTTTTGATTCCATGTTTTACCATGGTTCTGAGCCGAATGTATTTAGTTACAACATCCTTATCAATGGGTATTGCAAAAGTAACAGGATAGATGAAGCACTAAAACTCTTTCATGAGATGACTCAAAAAGGACCAATTCCTGACACTGCTACGTACACCACTCTTTTGAGTGGCATGTTCCAAGTAGGGAGGCTTTCAGATGCACAAGAACTCTATGAGTGTATGCTTTCCTCCGGTCACGTGCCAAATGTACTTACTTACTCAGTTTTGCTGGATGGCTTATGCAAAACTGGTCAAATTGATGATGCATTAAAACTATTTCAAGCAATACGAAACAGTGAGCTGGAACCCTATATCTTCCACTATAATATCATGATTGATGCCATGGTTGAAGCTGGACAGTTTGAATTTTCAAGAGAGCTATTTTCTCAAATTTTTGATGCTGGTTTAAAGCCGACTCTTTCCACATATAACATAATGACCAAGGGATTTTGCAATGAAGGAGTCCCTGAAAAAGCATTTGACCTTTTCCGGAAGATGGAAGAAGATGATTGTTTTCCGGATAGCATTTCTTACAATATTACAATTCGGGGGTTTCTTCAAAGCAATGACATGCCAAGAGCTACAAAAATTCTTCATGAAATGGTTAACCGAGGATGTTCTCCCGATGCGTACACAACAACAATGCTAGTGGACCTGTTGTCAATAAATGCAGAAGATCAAACAACTTATCAAATATGTCAGGCCTTACGAAGATCATGAACAATAAATGGGAAGTGGCTTCTCTGTGGACACTGCTAAAGCAGACGCTAACGATCTTGCATATGTACGGTGTGTGCAGTCTCTTGTAAGTTTCTACTAGCACTCCTTTCCTTTTTGCATTAGGAATGTGGCGATTACAGCTTCATTTGTTATTTTCTGGTAATATCAATATCATTGAAATTATTTGTCTTCCTCTTACAGGAGCTTCCAATTGAGACGATAGGAGCTGCATCAGTCAAAACATATATTTTTCAGCTGATGCCGCCGACAGTTTTAGATGGTAAGAACTTATTCATTTAGGGTCAGTAGTGGTTCAGACGTACTGCTTATCACCCTAATTTTCTTGGTTGTATCATATATTTTTATTTGAAATATGGACATTAGTCCTTCATTTGTATATTAGGGAATGAAAGTTCAATGCTACAACGAGTACCTAATTTTCTTGACTTGTAATCCTAACAAATAATCAATGTTGCCTTTCATATGTATATGTATGTATATATCTGATGGCACTTTGACATAGTTCCACTATGATTACTATAGATATTCCTTTCAGTTGCTCTGCCCTCTAAATGGAGAAAGATGCTTTTGCATGCTCTGCTCCCAAAATGCAGAGTTTAGTTCCTTTTTTTTAATTAAAAAAAAAAAGAAGAAGCTAGTTACCTATTTCAAAACTGTGCATCCTTTGTTTGTTTTAAACTTTTGCATTGCCTGTATATTTTTCCTTTCAGTAACTTTGTGTGCTTGCTGTTTTGGAGTTTATGTATGTGAATGAATTTATTCTTGGGTCTGTGTAATTAGTTGGTAGACTGTTTGGAAGGCGAGCATTGCTTTCTAGAAAAATTATTTATGCATCATTATTTGATAGGTGGAAGAAACAGGTTATCATATTTTTGGCCAAATGGGATTATTATTGAGACACTAGAGAAAGTCAACACGTACACTTTGGGATTATCCTGAAGAGATCATTGAAGGAAGTACATTGCAAGATGGTTTATCAATTCTTTGATGTTCTGAAGAAGTCTAAGTGCATGATTAACATGGTTTTTGATTGGTTCTTGCCCTTTGTCTTGGATAACATATCCGAGTGAAATCTAAAGCTGCTTTGAAACGCATAGTGCAGGTAAAATTCTCTCTCTTCAAGGGAATGTTATGCATTGTTTGATTGCCTGTGTTAAGAGGTTTTTGGCGAACTATAACCTCAGTGCTCAAGTTTGAATGCTTGAGATACTTCGGTAGAAGTTTGGAGTTTAGGCTCAGATAAATGACTTTGGTTGGCTATCTATTTGCTTTTAGTACATCTGCATTATAGGTTTGAGGAACACTTTGCAACTTGCATATTAAGCTTTTCTCCTCCTGTTGATAGTAGATGGCTGTCGTGTTCTGCTTGCGCTAGCATCTTTTTTTATTAATTAATAATAATAAAATTAAAAATATTGCATACAATGAATTATAACTGTTATAAACTTGTTTCCCTCTCAACTGTTTTGAATTGCCCAGTTTGCAAGCGTGCTTCTCTTCATAGGTTCTGGCTTCAGACCTAAGGTTCATTTTAGTAACAGTTGTATTAATTTTTGCTGTGCATACATACCTGGGGCAGGCTGTGCAGAGGTCAAGTTGCAAAGCTTTGTAGCCATAGTACTATGTCTGATCTCATTTCTTGTGTTCTTTTCGTCAGTCCTTAGGCTGACAAAGCTTTAATATTCATGCATCATTCGTTTGAACTGACTTTGAGTCTATCAAAACAAGTCATTATGCAGCAAGGTATCTCAGAATGTGAAACCCGTCCATCACCCTCTTTCTTTCCTTTTCAGTTGAAATCCTAGTCTAAATGAAATAGTTTGGAAAGAAATGCAAGTTCACATCATGATCACACCTCACTTTATCACCATCACTGATGAAGAATATGCCTATATTTTTTTACAGTATAACAAAAAAAAGGTAGATACCCACATAATTGTTGTATTATTAACTTACAATTTTCTTGTATAATGTTGGTTGTATAGTTGCCTAAATGATATAAATTAACTTGTTCTATATTTGGGTTGGTTCAGTTCCTGCCACTGTAAATTGTTTGCCATTCCTGGCTGTTGCTTTTATTTTTGGAATTGCGCGAGTATAAGAAACGCGGGAGAGACAATGCAAAGGAGATAATTCTAATTTCTAAGCTGATGTCTAAGATATATATCTAGAATCTTTTCTGTAGAGTCTGATGCATCTTTTTGCTAGAAAATTGTATTTCATAAATCCTGAGTTGCTGCATGTATAAGCATGAATGCATTATTGCATGAAGTTGTGCTATGTGCCACACTTCTTACTTAAGCCTCTCTTGCTCCATGTCCCCACTGTTTAAGTTTTGATGAAGGTGCTTGTGGTTAGTGAGAGTAGAAATTCTAAATATCAAACAATAAGATGTGGAATGTCTTCTTCTTCTTCTTCGTCTTTCCTCCTCTTCTTTTTTCTTTAATTTATTTTTTAATTTCATTTTTGGGGTACAAGTAACATGTCTAAGTTTGATAAACAGTTTGTTAGTATAGTTTTACTAAACAATATATTCAAGTATATGTTTATGTATCTTACTAAATAACTGTATGTTCAAGCATTTCTTGGTAGATAAATGTTTTACATTGCATAAATAATTACATCTTTAGCTAGTAATGCTTAAGATGATTGTCAGTTAGTTTGATTATAGATTTTAGATAATTTTCTGTTAGGTTGAAGGAAGGTGTTATCAATTTAAACAGTAAAAATTTTGGCATTTATATCATTAAAGGAGAAGCCTTGTAATTCTAATTGAAGCTCAAAACAAAGCGGTTTTTTATTTTTGAGGCTTAGCAAAGGGCTTATAATGAATTCATCTTAATGCTTTTTTTTCAAAAGACTGCAGGAATGGTAATCCCCGAGTGAGGATCGGAAGAAGATCAGCTGCCAATGCAAATAAATTTCTCCCCGGATACACACACCCCCGCATGGACAGTATTCTTTGTTTAGTTGATCCATCTCAAGAGGTTTTCGTTGGATTAAGACCATGGTCGCCAGTTCACAACTGATTGAGGTACTTCCATAAAGTTTTGGAGTTTGGCATTACGTTAAATGGCTTAGAGTTGCGCCATCTATTTGTTCTTTCTTTCAGCTTATACTATATTTGTAATAAATTTGTTCAAACTGTTCAGTATATCTCTATCATAGGTTCGAAGTGCACTTTGTACATATTGACCTGGAATTACTATATGTATGTTCCCATCAAATTGCTCTTTAAATTACCCTCCACCCACCGAAGCACCGGGCAAGCATATACATAGCTAGTAATTTCTTGAATGGGTTCACATGCAATATCATGTTTACATGTCTGCAAAGTTTACTTGGCAATGGATTGTTAGCACTATCAATCTGATGAGGATTAGGGAGTGCCATGGATATGGTCTGTTTTGTTTAGTGCACAATGAGCTCGGGGCTTTTTCCGGGTGCCTCGATGCTGAAATCCCATTGAATTTGATGGTGTTATTTAGGATCAAATCTTAGTTTTGCATCTAAGTGGATCAGCAATAAAAAAATTATGCAGCTTGATTTGTCATTTTTGTTGTTTATCTTTCTGAGATGATGATATTGTTCATGCATGTTGTTCTGACTTCTTTTTAGTTTAGCATCATTGTTCTACGAAGAAGCATCATTGTTTTGTAGGAGAAATATTTGTCAAGGAATGGAGAGGTTAGAAGGAAAATGCGTTATTGTCATCCCCTTGTTTTCTTTGGCTGGAGGAGAAAGGAACTTTTTCTTCCATTGTTGATCTAATTTTTTTCCAAATTGAGGGAAATGCTCTTTTCTCTCAAAGTAATCTATATATTAACAGCTCTCCGCTCAAGTTAATCCTTTCAGTCACATTCATTTATTCTACCATTGTTTATCTCTTTGAACATAAGGGGAAAAAAATTTCTTTCGTTTCCTCCCCTTTTCCATCCATATGGCCTTAGTAACAAAAAATGGTTAATTATTAGAGCATTGAATTTGGTTAATGATACAAGAAATGCGTTTCCATGTTTTCTATAAGGTCAAGTTGGCTACTTTATGGATGGTATGAAGAATAACCCAACTCCAAAACTTTGCAGGGAACATCTCTTTGATGTTTGGCGTGGCTACGTATTTATTAAGTTGAGCGATAATTTGTGGGGCTAATCAGACTCTAGAACCAAGACTCTCTTGGATTGGCCAACTTCATTGAACCCCAACTCTTTAAAGACTTGCCTTACCAAACTTGGGCATCTGCGACTGCAAGATGCTTTGCTTCCTCAACAACTAAGAAAATGCTCCCATTACCAGCATGTACGACTATTAATAAACACATTTAGGAAACAAATTTCCCTAATTAGTGGCTAACATATTGCTGCATCATTTTCCCCCACACTGTAAATAAGAATATGCTATTAGGAGGTGAAAGAAAGCATGTAACCTTGAATGAATGACATGCATGATATATATTATCTTATTTGAAGTTTCTTAATTAGCACTGTGGATAGTAATGTGGATGGCTGTTCTGTTGATATGCTGGGGGATATCTTCCAAACTGCTGTTTCAGTTCTAAGATAATACTTGGAAGTATCTATTTCTCTTAGTTTACTCAAAATTTTGAACTCTGAACTAAATGTTTAGCTAACACGGTGTGTAGTATTTTGGAAATACAAATTATTTAGTAATTTGCAATTATGTTGAAATAGTTAAACAGCTTTAATGAATGAACAAAATTTTGTATTGTCTATTATTGCCCACTATTAGGTGAATATCCTACCAACAAGGGGTTGGATCAAGTGGTAAGCGGCTTGTTCCAGCTTAAGCAGGTCTCAGATTCGAGACCTTGCGTACGCAGCTGCCCCTGTTGGGAGACTCACCCACCATAACCAGGTGCGCGACGCGGGTCGGATCCGGATTAGTCAGGGCAAAGCCCTGGATACCGGATGGGGTACAAAAAAAAATTAGGTGTATCCTGTGTATTGCAAAGAAAAAAAAATGACTGTTTCTATTTTTAATTCAGAGTTGAAATCTTTATGCCTTATTAGCACTTTTGTCTCTCAACTCTTAAAATAAGAACATTTTGCCCTAAACTCCTATATTTTCAGACACGTCACCCTCTCAAGATGAGAGAATAAGGGCTAGTTTGATATTGAGTTTGTAGTTTGAAAAAGTTCGATATAGAAAAAATGTTTTTGAAAATACTTTTTGAAATTGCGGTTGAAAAATATAAATAATATTTGGTATTACTATCGAAAAATGTGAAGGAGATGAAATATTTAAAAAGGACATTAGTTAACAAGAGAAGAGAAAAAAATATTTAGGACTAGTTTGATATTGAGATTGCGGTTGAAAAATATAATTAATATTTGGTATCGTTATCAAAAATGTGGTAGAAAGATAAAATATCTAAAAAGGACATTAGTTAACAAGAGAAGAGAATATATATATATATATATATATATATATATATGTATTCTTGGCTCCCTTTGGGGAGTTAATAGGGGTAATTTTGGGATAAAGTTATTTAATAATTAGGTTTTATACTTGGGAATTTTTATTAAAAGTAGAAACGTTACAAATTAGTGGTAGTTACAAAAGGATTTTATGGCATGAGTTATAAATTCTTAAATATTTTGTGAGTTACAAATAGAAAATAACTTTTAAAATGTTTTGAAGGTTACAAAATGATTAACTTGGGGGTTACAAAATATTGTAACGTTAATTTTTAGCCTATATATAGGTTGCCTAAACCAGCCTTTTACTTGCACCATTTTTTTCTTCAAAACGAATTTTCCCTTTTTGCTCTCTATTTCTCATGTTGTATTTCTCTCAACTCTTTCAAATTTCTATATACTAAGAAACTTCTATGTTCTTATCATATTTCTTGGGCAAAGAAAGGTGATGTAGAATAGATTTTATAAATAGTGCAATATTATTATAATATATATTACAATCTTTTTTTAAGGAATATTACAATTTTTGATTGATAATTTCATTCTAAATTTTGGTATTGCAAAATCTATTTATTATTTTCATCAATTTTCAATAGTTTTATTCTATTCATTCATAATTCATTTTAAATATCTATTCTAAGAATATCTCGCTTACGAAATGTTTTTAATGTTTTCATTTTCATGTTTTTTGACTTTTGTTTAGCATCTTAGATGTATAATTTGTTGTACTTATATTTTTTTATCATATTTATTTCATTGTATTTGTTAAATTAAGTTTTTGTATTTGTAACTAATATTAGGGTCTTTTTCATTTTTCTTCTCATATCAAAATGTGACAATTTAAAAAAAAAAAGTAAGGTGTAGACAATTGATATATTAGAAACACCCTTTCTCCTAACTCAACCCGGCGATAGAGATAATTCTCCATTCCCTAAGGTTGTTGTTATATTTTAGTTTTTCTCCTTCAATATTCTTTATTTTTTTTGTTTTAGGTTTTTTTTCTCTCTTTTGGATTTCATCTAATTTTCTTACTTTTTATGCATTAAACTCTTTTTTTTTATCTATATTAATTTAAATTTCGATGAATTATGTATAGTAAGAATAGAGAAGTTACATTCCATCTATATCAATTCAGATTTCAAATGAATTATATAAAAAGATTAAAATTACTTTTGTGAGTTAATAGGGGTAGTTTAGGGAGAAATTACTTTTAAAGTTATTTAATAATCATGTTCTAGAATTTATAAAGAATTATGCTTAAAATTACTTCTTTCTTTAGTGGAAGTTTTTTCTTTTTTTTTAATAAAAAAATCATTAGAAAAAAATTATAAGCTAATAATAATTATTTTTGTCAAAATTTTCTTCATATTTCACCAAAAAAATATGCAAATACTCTTGGCTCCCTTTGGAGAGTTAATGTGCCAAATAACAATTGGGCCTTTAAGGTTATTGTTACAATATATAATTTATTAACTGAATTAATTGCTTTGTAACTTTAGATATTACATTAAAATATTGTAATAATACTATTATTAATTACTATTATTAATACTATTTCAATGTCTTATTTCCAACTTCCCAATATTTAAATCACCTTTATTTTGTCTATTTAATTATTTTGGAAGTTATGATTGCTCTATATACCTTTTATTTATGATTATGTTTTAATTCTTATTAAATCCTTTTTGTTGTTACAATTTTGTATTGTGTATATAACTACTTCTTTGACAACTCCTGTGAAAATGGAGAAATTAGATTAGTCATAAGAGAATCACAATGTCATTTATGGGGTGTTCTCTTCAAAATTTGAGAAACATGGGAATATTGAGATGGTGGAAGAAGAAGTTGCTACACTACAAGCCTTGAAATAGGTTTCCAAAGGCTCATAAAGTTTCAAAGGGAGATGCACAATCCTATAGCTAATGCTTTGGATTTTTCACCAATGACATATTACATATAGAGGCAACCAAGATGACTTTCCTCTCTTCCTCTTTTTTTTTCCTTCCTCATGTCAAGACAGATGGAATAGGGTTAGTGTATTCTTTAAATCAATATAAAATTTAGAATTAATATAAGAATTATTGGTGTGGATAGCCGAACTCCTTAATGATTTAATTCTGGATTGTATTTCTTCTTAAATTTTATTTGTAAAAACTATTCATTTACCTAAAAATATAGTAATTCTTAATTTTTTTTTCTAAGTTGTTGCTCCTATATCAATATTTTTCCTTCAAGAGTCACAATGCATCTATTAAGATGATGAATAAATCATTTTTTTAAAATCCTCTCATTAGATTATTTAGATTTTTCTTTGATTTCCAATTGTTTTCATTTTATTAATCAGATGAAAAACTTTCATTATTCATTAATTTTCAAGTTAACTTTTTTTGTCTCCCACCCGGTATATATCCAGATTACAAAGCAGCACACTTGGTTTGGTGAGTGATTTTCATTATTCATTAATTTTCAAGTTAACTTTAGGTGCAACGTTGGAGAATTATTTGTATGAAAAGTTCATGTCTTACTCACCAAAGTATTCAATACATTATAATTTTGGTTGAAAGGCATCCGAGACTCTTTTTATTACATGATGATATATTGATATTTTTCTTACAAGTAATCATTTCATAAATCAAATGGATAAATACATATGGAATGTATCGTACATATATGAGT
>AWUE01017133.1:0-11370 GCA_001974825.2 Corchorus olitorius
TAGGATGAGACTTGAATTTACTATTTTTATTTAGTATTTACTGTTAGTAGTAAATGAAAGGAGCATTCTCCATGTTTTCAACAACTCAGAATCTGTAATATGGTCAAAAGGAATCAAAATTTTCCAAGTAAAAGTTGGGATTGAATTAATGACAGCATTGTAAATTTGTAATCCCATAGTTGAAATCTATGATGTTTGGTTGGGCAATTATGCACTAATTTCTGGGCAAATAATATAGTCCTCTGTTTCATTTTCAATATGCACTGCTGTCCAAACTTGTGTTTCATAAATGCTTTTCATTAGATATAGATAGGTCTTATGATGTGAGTTTTTGTTAATCAACACCCTCTCTTATCCTCTATGAGTTTCCATTAATCTATATCCTTACATTATATATAAAACTCATCTATCTACACCTGTAAAAGTGCATATATTTAACCGGTTTTGTCCCTGAATCAGTCGTAGGATATTGCAGGGGTAATTAATCTATCTATTTGTGTTCATTTCTTTATTTTTACTGTGAATCAGTGTTGTTGTTGCCATCAATGTAGAGCAAGGTTAGCCTTGGTGTGAATGTTGCTGGCAGAATCACGTTTCTGAACAATTGCTTTTTGACCCACCACCACGCCATTTTCACGGTAATCTGAACCTCATGGGCTTGGAAATGAACCCAGATTACTCAAAGAAACAGAATTTGCTTTCTTCATTATTTTCCCCTGTTCTGCTTTCTTTGAGGCTTAATTATTATTATACAGCTGGTTTTTCTATATTTGTTTTTCATCTTTTTATTATAAGAAGGCATGTATGGTAGCTTTTGTATAGGTACCAAATTAAGATGTTGTTCAGCATCAGACGCCATCAGGTACAAAAACAAAAAATTTCAGTTGCTTGAGTTTTAGATACTGCAGTAAAATTTTCTTCCATAGATGATAGTTCAAATCATGTAAAAATTACAAAGGCATTGTGGCTCAAAACATAATTGGTTCATTTAGCTTCTAGCTATATTGATATAGTGGTCTTTGATTTCTTGCACTGCATGACATTAGTTGACAAGTGACAACCGACAAGAGATCTCAATATGGGGGTGGTGGATAGGATCCTGCTGGAGCATAGTGGTCTTTGATTTACTCTGTTGTTGACAAGAGAGATATGAATGATGCCGACTATATATATCAGTTAAAATGGCTTGTTCATAAATTAAAATACTCAGTATTGTAGGTAGCATTAAAAGATTGCTTAAGTTCTAATAACTTTCCTAATGAGAATGTGTGACCAACCATTCTCCTGTATTCTAAAATTGCATCTTAATATTTTGGGAAAAGTTGGGCCAGGGGTTTGCAACATAATGAACTGGAATGGTTGAGTTTTCTTTTATCAATGGCTTGATGCAGTAAAACCAGCTAATGTAGCAGCAGCTAAAGCACCCTTGATTCACAAAAGGGTTAACAGAGATCAAGGCCCAGCAGCAAAACCAGTTGTTTGATCCAGATGAAAATTCAGCAAAGGAGGAAGCTAGAAAACATATGCAGGATGGTAGTGTTGGCTACTCCAATGCAGTTGTTGTAATACCATGAAAATGTGTGACATTTGAAATTTAAAATTTTAGAATAGAGAAGAAAATGAAAGTTAGGTGTAATTGAATTCAGAGAAAAGTTTTGAGACTAAATCGAATAGAATTATAAACTACAAGGACTAGAGGGCAATTTTGCCAATTCGCATAATTATAAAATTCATATTTTCTTTGTTCTTCTTCCCACCGTATGTCTCAACTTCATTTCCTCTTCTTTGTCCAAACTTTTTCCTTAGTAAGATCAATGATGAAAACAACTATAAATTCAACATGCAATTGAAGTGATTTGATCCACTCATCAAACTCTTTCCAATCATGGTTCAAACTTCAATTTTCATGGCCATTTAAGTGGAAACAAAATAGGGGCTGAAACTTCATTAAGGTGAGTTGTTGTTGGTGTATTACTTGGATTTTTGTGGTTTAAGTTCATTTTTGGAGTTGAGTTTTGTTGAATTGATGCTTAAAATGTGTTGGGAATGCTTTGGGAATGTTGTTGTTGTATTAGGAGCATGGGAGTGAGTTCTTAAGTGCTTAAACATGGCAATGAAGCTCTTAGAGTCTGGAATTTGCATCTTATAAACCAAGGTGAGTGATTTCTTTGGCCATTGAAGATCATACAACAAGATCCTAAGCTTTGCAATGTTCTTGATGGTTGCATGTTTCTGCTGTTGCTGTTTTTCAATGTTATGAGTGACCAAATAGAGTCCATTTGGTCCCAAATTTTACCAGGGTGTAGAGGAACTAATTTACTACCAGTTTCATGAAATAGCATTTTTGCCAAAAACGTCCTGATTTTATGTTATAGGCTTCTGAATATTCTGTCGCATATTGAAACCCATTTTCTGCGAGATGAACTTTAAATAATTTTTTGATGATGGTAGGCTTGGATTCTGAGGTTGTTCTTGTTAGACCGTTTGTAGGGCTATCAGAGACCTTTCTAACGGTGCATAATTCACCTTAAAAGGATTTCAAACGAGTGAGATATGATGATTCAAAGTTTGGTATTTAAAATGCCAAAAAGGAAAATTTTCGATAAAATGTGATATAAGGGCTTCGGTTTTGGGGCTGTTTGAGGTAGTAAATGATATTGGAAAATTATGAAAATTAACAATCTTGTAGTTTGTTGTATGTGGAACAAACTTTGGTTAGAAAGTTTTTGCTAATACCGTTTGGATTCTGAATTATAAGGCTCGGAATACTGTATCGCAGAATTGAGGTTCAAATTTGGAAATCTGACTTGGTGGTTGAATTTGAAATGGTTTTAGCTCGAATTTGAAGTGGCTTTCTAAATATGATTTTTAGCCTAATGCGTTAGCTTTCTAGTGGTTTTGGAATCACTTGATTTGGATGTGTATTGTGGAACTTATGCCTATTTTCCCAAAGTGTCACCTTGCTGGAAATGAAAAACAGGGGAGTATAGATTCATTTCGGGCAGCCTTCTTTCGAGGGGCATAACTTTGTCTTAGATAATCCAAATTGAGTCATTCTTGAGCCTAAATTGTAGGGTTTGGAGTCCTACTTTAACTTTTTAGAAGAAAGAAAGTTGAAATTCTAAAGGGAAATTAGTGAAAAATAGCCATTTTTGGGACTGCATGGTTGATTCTTGTTACAGCATGCCATTGAAAATGTTTGGGAATCAACTTGAGATTTGAATAGGTTAGGAGCCGAATTTGATAAGGGTCCTCTAGGGGTGAATTTAGGTATATGGAACCATATTTCTAATGGATGTGGTTTCATTTGATTTGTTTGAGAATCGAGCTAGATATGAGTATTTTTGTAAAGTGTCGCCACGTTAGATTTTTGGTTGTAAATAGAGTTAGTCTAGAACTTTAATATTACTAGGATTTCCTTTTAGGTCATGATCCCAAATCCAACCTAACCAGATTAAGGACTACGGCTCGTAAGTAATATCATCGTATTTTAAGAACATTTGAATTACCAAAAATACCCGTGATGGACAAATTTACTATGTTACCCCTGATTGATAAAATTACGATTTTACCCCTATAATGAAGAAATTACCATTTTACACTAGAATTGGTACAATTACGACTTTGCCCCTAGAAGAGGATTTGACTTATCCAATCATACTAATTGAACATGTAAGGTTAGAGAATCACCTTAACAGTCTTAAGATGTCTAAATCACAAATTTGCCCTTGATCGAGTAAAATTACAGTTTTGCCCCTAGATGCCGGTTTTGATTAGATAAACTGTGGAAGTATTTGCGGACCTTGTAACTCGTATTAGAACCCTGTAAGACATATAAAGACACGTTTAACTCCTCGATATTAGACCGTGGGTCTGGGTTCTATACTTCTTGTCATTTTATTCCTTTGTATCTAATTGATTTGGTATTTTCGTTTATTATCTTGGTTTTATATTGGTATATTATCCTGGTTTAGACTGATAAACTTGGCTTTACTTCGGTTTATGAATTTAATCTCTGAGTTTGGTTTTAACGGTTTTCTTGTGTTTGGTGCACTTCTCAATCAGACGGCCGAGGCACTGATCGAGACACCAGTTAGGCTCACTGCGGATTCACCTTGGGGGGTATACGAGTCCCCTAAACTGTGAGTGGGCTATCCTCAACGGAGAACCCGTTGAGGAAATGTTTTATTACTGTTTTTACATGAATGATTTATGAAATGTTTTGATAAATGTTTTGGGTGCATGAATGACCTGGTTTTGTTAAAAGAACTTGTTCAAGCATACGGGGACTTGTGGACGTAGCTCCAGGAGTACGTATGGCTTGTTGGTGGAGCGTCTCGGACGTGACCCAGCGCTGGTGTGTTTGTTTTAACGGACCATGACTTTATTTTTGGATCCACATGGTTCGTAGCTCCAGGCCCGACACGATATATTTATTCATCTACCGATTCGACGTGTGCATGGGAGAGCTAAATTGGGTGTGCTGCGACCACCACGCAGTACCGGACCCAAGCCAACGTCAGGGGAACGGGCTTGTTTGGACAAAAAGAGAAAAATGATGTTTTTTTTTTAGTAATTATTGGATGATGACGAAAATACCCCTGACGGTTCCGGAGGTTGACTCGGGTCAAGGTCACTCTGGATAGGTTTTATTGGCAGCCCATTTGTTTTATGTAAATGATAAATGATTTCTTGGACTTGTTTTATTGCTAACCAGGATTTTATAACTTGATTTTCTTACATGTTTGGGTTGTGAGTGCACCCAACCCTCTTCTGATTCTCTTTTGAGGGTGGCTCACTCACTGGGTACAATTGTGTACTCTCCCCCTCAAATTCTTGTTGTGTTTTCAAGGTAGTTAGGACTCAGCGGATTCTTGGACGGTCGAGTCGGTGGCGTAGGTTGTTATCACTGCTCATAGAGGTACTTCTCACTACATGACGGGTCC
Organism: Corchorus olitorius; assembly: GCA_001974825.2. Taxonomy (NCBI): domain Eukaryota; kingdom Viridiplantae; phylum Streptophyta; class Magnoliopsida; order Malvales; family Malvaceae; genus Corchorus; species Corchorus olitorius. The sequence goes on from AWUE01017133.1 coordinate 4,947, forward strand.
CACTGGCATTGTGTCTATTCATTCTCATTCCTCGTGCCTTGTTTCTTCTTTACTAACCCACTAATTGGATTTGACTTGGTTTCCGATTTATTAAAATATTTTTATTATTTTGGTTTTGACGATTCCGCATCTACTCTGATTTGAAAGGTTCAGTAATTTAAATTTATACTTAATTCATGTTTTCCATGTTTTTGATCTGGTATTGACGCTTCGTGTTGCTTTGCAGTGCGTGACCGGTCGGCACGTGTTTCAAGGTGACATGGCGGTTGTCCGTGTTCAACTTCCGGGTCGGGGCGTGACAGTTGTGGTGATGAAGCTCCAAGGTTGGGATGCTGACCTTTTATGCTCGACATATTGAGATCATGGTTTTGTAGTATGATGCTGGTTGCTCCTGTTATAATGAGGTGCAGACAAACAACTGAACCTACTTGTATAAGAGGAAGTTATGGCTAAGATCTTTGTCCATTAATTTTACTTGTATTTCAGACTTTGAGGGGTATGGGAGATGGGAAACACATGCAATTTAGGAATTTTCAACAGTTCATTGTTATTTAAAATATAATCTTTGTTGTCATCTAATTTGTATTTTTTGTTAGTTTTTATTTAATTTTTATGTTGTAAAAAAAATAGTTCAATTCCAAATCCAAATCCAAATCCAAATATTAGTGATCCAAACAATGAATTTGAAATTACAGAATTTCAAATTACTAATTCCCAAACAAAGAATTTCAAATTATTGAATTTAAAAATCTTACATTTTAAATGATAAATTTGAAATCCAATTCCAATTCCAAATCATAGTTTCCAAACGCTACCTTAAAGAAATTGTTTGTTAGTAAAAGAACTACTTTATGTGCTGGTAAATTTATACATATGAGAGGTGTGGCACATATATTGAATTTGATTGTTGGTGATGGCTTGAAAGAGTGCAACCCTTCTGTGGTCAAAATTCTATGAATGTGCTAAGTAAGAAAGAATGGAAAATACTGCTGGTCTATCCTTAAATGTTTGTACTAGGTGGAATTCCACTTATTCTATGCTCAAGAATGCTGCTAAGTATGAGAGAACTTTTGAGAACTTTCCCGATGTTGATGCACACTTTAGAAGTGAGCTTAGGGCTGTTCGTGGGGTGCCAGACAAATCTGATTGGGACAATGCCAAGGCATTGGGTGTTTTCTTGAAGGTTTTCTATCAGCTTACCGTGAAGGTTTCTTCAAGTAAGAATGTGACTGCTAGCAATCTGCTAGATGATATTTTTGCAGTTTATAGGGCCTTGAACCAACTCCAAAATAGCACCACCTGAGAGTTGAGTTCAATGGCTGTGAAAATGAAGGCCAAGTATGAGGCTAGTGGAGGCTAAAAGGAGTCGAGGCTAGTCTCAAAGAAGTTGAGTTCATTGAATTTAATGCAATGGAATTCTTTCTGCATCATCAAAAGGAGTCAAGGCTAGTCTCAAAGAAATCAGAATTGGACATATATCTGCAAGAGGAGCCTGATAAAGTTTCTGAGGCTGATTTTGATGTGCTTTTATGGTGGAAACTTAATTCACCAAGGTTCCCCATCCTTTCTTCCCTTGCCAAAGATGTCTTCGTTGTCCCTGCGTCAATAGTGGCCTCGGAGTCTGCTTTTAGCACTGGTGGTAGAGTGCTTGACCCCTTTAGAAGCAGTTTGAATCCTAAGCATGTCCAAGCACTAGTTTGTGGTCAATATTAGCTAAAACAAGTCTTAGAGTTTGTCCCAACAGAATAGAGTAATAAATTGGCTCTAGGTAATGTGTTTTAATATTGTTGTTTAAATCTGATTTCAATAGTTAATGTGTTCCTAACTTCAAACCCTTTTTTTTTTTGCTTAGATTTGAAAAATGTTGCTTTGGATATAAATATCGACAATTGAGTGACTTTGGCAGTAATGTATGGTAATAACTTGAACTTTTGAAACTTTCCTTTAAATTTAACTTTTGCAATTGCAACGTTTTATACTTATTCTGAATTTATATGTTTCATTTTTCCTGACTTTGGCAGTAAGGATGGCTTGTTACAATGTCTGGTCAGTGCATAGATATAGTTCATCTTTTTGTTCATGGAGGCAGCTACTGGATGGATCTTTTGGTTGTATAGAGATTGCCTAAAAATTGAAAATGGTAGCTTAGGCTAAATGTGGTTTTGACAGTTTAGGCTAAGTTTATAGGGGCTGATGCTTTTTGCCTTTTGGTAGAATTCTTTTGTTTATAGCCAAATGGGTACAATTCTTTTGTTCATAACACTAAGTCCAATAGTCCATGGTTAATCTTTTGTTAATTTCCTCAGTTCCTAGCAATCTAGATTATATGTAATGGTTTAATGATTTAAGCCATTAAACATTTATATCTATTCTAAAAGTGCTATTTTTATTCTAAGTCATTGTTCAATTGTGTTATGCGGTCAAAACTGCCTAAACCATTTAACCGACCCAAAAATTATCGGTTGACAGTCCCAAAAATTGGCCGTCAGTTATTAATTAGAATCGGGAATTTTAAAACAGAAACCGAACCGACCGACCAATACTCACCTCTGGCTGCAATATGTATAGTGAGTGATGATCTGCTGCATGTCGTGCCAAAAGATCCGCCACTTTATTCGCTTCACTTTGAACTCCTTTTGTTCACCTTTAACACCACGGTGAAACTATGCCATGCTAGTGTGTTATGTAAAACCTAGTGAGTTTATTAGAAGTTACACTTCATGGCAGAAAGAAAAATTACAAAGTCATTAGTTTTTTTAGGTAACAAACTGATCAATTAGTTAAGTCAATCAAAGTAGTTAGAAATTGGGATTATTTCAAAAAGGACAAAGTACCAAGAATATTTAGTGTTTAGTACTATAATAATAAATTTTGATTATTAAGAAGGAAATGATAGAATTAACAAATTATTTGTAAGGAAATTGTAATTACCATTTTAGCCCTCTTAAGGATGAGAGAGAGGAAGGAAAAGGGAGGGAGATAAATCGGATGAGGGAAAAAAATCTGGATTGCTATACACCGCCCCCTTTTTACTTATCACCGCCCCCCTTTTTACACTTTTGCCCTTTTGATATTTAAACTTTCAAAACTCCTTCAAACTTCATTTTCTAACTCTCAAAATTTCTTCAAACTCTCTCAACTTCTTCAAGAACATCATGTCGAACAAGACGTACAAGGTTACAATGGTAAGATTTTAAGTTTTGCTCTAGATGTAGGTTGAATTAGATTAGGTGGGTAGGAAAACTTAGAAAAAATGGCAGTGGCGCCCCAGGGGGGCACCACCGCCATGCCTACGCCGCCCCCGGGGAGCGCCACCGCTATGGTGACGCCGCCCCCTGGGGCGGCACCACCGGAAAGTTAAAAAAAATTAAATAAAAATGTTGAATTTTTATTTTGAAATTAGAATTAATTTTAAAATAAATGAGTTTTTTTAATTAGTTAAATAGTTAATTGATCACTTTTAATCAAAGTATATTATGAAATTTAATTAAAATTAATTATTCTTAAATAATTATTAATTTTATTTTATTTAGTTATTTTATTATTTGACTATAATTAATTTTTGACTATAATTATTTATTATTGTAATTACTTATAATTTTGATTTACTAGAATTAATTATTATTTTTTATTTAGGCTGGAAGGGAGGTCGGTACCGTTGGTAGCTCTGGACCGCGGCACACTAGGAGTCGCAATGTTACTGCCTCCGTCCGTAGGGAGAGACAGGAGCAGTTGCAAAGGGAGAGAGAGGCTGAGGCTGCTCGGATGTATAGGGTGAGGGAGGCTGAGGTTGCTCGGATGTATAGGGAGAGGGAGGCTGCTGCTGGTGCTCAGATTCAGCAGCCTGGTTTTGATGGGGCCACGGGGTATACTTCTTCTGCTTTGGACTCCGAGGCCCAGCTACATTTTGATCTCCCTCCTAGGGCTAGAGGTGGCGTCCCACGGGGTACAGATGGCCGCTTTGCTAGTGCTGCATCGACATCGGGTTCTTAGTTTTTGACAATTTCAGTTATTAAATTGATTTTAGTAGATAAGTTTTGGGTAAAATTGAGCGTTGAATAAATTAAATAAATCATTTCTGTTATTATTTGATATTATAAATTGAAATGAATTTTAGGGAGCAGCAAACGATCCAGACGATCCGGCAGCACTGATGATAGATGGGTCGTTAGGGATGTAGTGGCTGGTGGCCCTACATACGGTGACGTGATTCCCAGTTTTCTTGGGCACATAGCATCGCGTATGTCGGAGGGCGAGATGAGAGGAGTGCTGAAGTGCCAGTACAGAGCACTTGTTTGCAGTAAGTTGAGAAACTGGTACAAGGCCATGCCAGGGGAGGCGCGGGCGATGATTGACAGTATTGGCTTGGGACACCTCCCTTACTGCCTCTTCAGATCGATTGATTGTCCACTTATCACTGCGTTCGTCGAGCGGTGGCAGCCCGATACGAACTCTTTTCACTTGCCTTTCGGTGAGATGACGATCATGCTGCATGATGTTCAGCATATCCTCGGTGTTCCAGTGGAGGGACGCTGGATTACCGCGGATCCGGGGTATGCGGAGCTGCAGTATGCATGTATGGAGCAGTTGGGTGTTGGTGATGCGGTCTTGAATACAGAGCACTGGGATCATGGGGGAGTCCGGAATGAGTCGGTCTTCAAGCGCTACGGGCGTGAGCGGCTGCCTGAGACCCAGACGATAAGATGGATTTGGGTTCTGTTAGGTTCGAGCTTGTTTGTCGATAAGAGTGGGAATCGGATTAGACCTTCATGCCTGCACGAGGTGAAGGATGGCTTGGCGACTGTCCCCGATTATTCATGGGGAGCTGCGGCATTAGCCTTTCTATATCGTCAGCTAGGTGTGGCGAGTAGAGGAGATTGTCAGGGTATTGCTGGTTGCTTGACCCTACTACAGGCATGGATTTATGAGTACTTCCCATGCTTTCGCCCCCCACGTGGTCCTATTGATCCCGATCATCCTCGGTGTGCCAGTTGGGATATCCGACCCGAGGATAGATCGCCCGACCGGTTGACGACATTACGTCACCGTCTTGACAGCCTTACTGCTTCGGAGGTAATTACCCCATTTAATTTATATTAATTATATACGTAACTATTAAAAGGCCAATTTTTTCGCTACTAATGTACGTGTTAATTTATTCTATATATATTCAGGTGACTTGGTGCCCTTATCGGGATGTTAGTGAGTCATACTCCCCAGATCGATGCCTCCGACAGCTCGACTATGTGCAGGTCATCCCTCATTCTGTATTCCCGCCGACTACGGCAGTACGGCCTTGGTCATCGAAGTATTACAAGGTCGAGTGGCCAGCGCAATTTGCTTACCATCAGTGGACTGCCTTCCCGCAGCAGCAGATGTACCACGTCGCCTCCTTAGACGATTCTTCCGAGGACCCTGGAGCATGTGAGGAGGATTACCTCCCCTGGTATTTTTCGCATTCGCATCCTCGGTTACTGAGCTTTGGTGAGCCATCTGTTGCGATGCCGCCTCGCAACAACAGTCAATATGTAAGTTGAAAAAAACTCTTGGATTTTTTCTGGTAAATAAATAATTTCCTTCACTTATTATATTTATTTACTTATTATGTTTTGTTTTTTTTCTTTGTAGTGGTTTATGCGCGCCGTCCAACACTGCAGGGACGCGATTGCCCAGCTTCAGTGTCACGATGAGGACGCGGCGGCGCAGCAGGAGGGCGCATTGGCAGGCTTGATGGTTGATTGGCATTTGGCCGATTGATTGGTTCTTTTCATTTCTGCTTACATGTTTATGGATTTATATATAACATTATATTTTGGGATTTTTATGGATTTTTATGTATTTTTATGGATTTTTATGTATATTGGGGTATATTTATTGTACATTTGTCGATAGATGCATTAGAGTTAAATCAAAGAAAAAATTGACCTCAGAAAGTAGGAAGTTGGATTTGATATGCCTATATTGATGATTCGTTTATAGTATTGTGATAAACAGTTATATTTTTTTTAGGCGGTGACAATAGGGACTATTTCTGGGTTTAGATTTAGACCTATTTTGGGATATGTCTGAATCTAAATGGCCAGAAATAGTACCTATTGTCACTGCCAGAAAAATATAACCGTTTATCCTAATACTATGAAAGGAATCATCAATGATAGGCATATCAAAATCAATTTCCTCCTTTTTGAGGTGTTTTTCTTTCGATTTAACTCTAATGCACTATCGATAAATGTACAATAAGTATACCCATTTATTCGCTACATCCATACATGGAAATTCATTTATATAATAATGATGTTGGATGAAATTGCTATCTACTAATTACTTATATTCTCTAAATGTACAATATAGAAAATCAATACTAACCCAGGACCTTTTTTGAGCCTCCCAATCTTCTCTCCTATCCTTATACCTTAGATCCCAA